>JAGIQG010000020.1:83317-135817 GCA_024679065.1 Sphyrna mokarran
ACATTACATCACAGAACAGGCCCTTCGGCCTTCGATGTTGCGCCGACCAATATAAAAAGCAATGCCCCTCCAAACTAAACCATTCCCTTCTCTTCCATATACTTATCAACTAACCTCTTAAACGCCACCAAACTTGGCGCATCTACAACTGCTGCAGGCAGGGCATTCCACTCCCTAACCACCCTCTGGGTAAAGAACCTACCTCTGATATCCGTCCTATAACTCATACCCCTTAATTTAAAGCTGTGTCCCCTCGTGCTAGCTTTCTCCATCCTAGGAAAAAGGCTATCACTGTCCACCCTATCTAAACCTCTAATCATCTTATATGTTTCGATGGGGAGGGGAGGGGAGGGGGAGGAGGGGGGAGGAGGGGGAGAGGAGGGGGGAGGGGGGAGGGGAGGGAGGGGGGGGGGAGGGACAACACCCCCATCTCCACATCATCCCTGTACCAACCAACACCCCCATCTCCACATAATATGGGGATGTTGGCTGCTACAGGGATGATGTGTAGATGGGAGTGTTGGTTTGTATAGGGATGATATGGAGATTGGGTTGTTGGCTGGTACAGCACCAAGAAAGACCCCCATCTCCACATCATCCCTGTACGAGCCAACACCCCCGTATCTACATCATCCCTCTACCAACCAACACCCCCATCTCCACATCATCCCTGTACCAACCATCTCCACATCATCCCTGTGCAAACCAATACATCCATCTCCACATCATCCCTGTACCAACGAACACACCATCACCACATCATCCCTGTAACAGCCAACACCCGCATATCCCCATCATCCCTGTACCAAACAACACCCCCATCTCCACAACCCCCATCTCCACATCATCCCTGGAGTAAGGAACATCTGCCTCTCCACATCATCCCTGTACCAACCAACACCCCCCATCTCCACATCATCCCTCCACCAACCAACCCTCCCATCTCCACATCATCCCTGCACCAACCAACACCCCCATCTTCACATCATCCTTGTACCATCCAACACCTCCATTTCCACATTATCCCTGTACCAGACAACATGCGCACATCCACATCATCCCTATACCAGAGAACACCCTCATCTCCTCGTCATCCCTGTACCAACCAACACCCCCATCTCCACATCATCCCTGTACCAGCCAAGACCCTCATCTCTACAGCATCCCTATACCAACCAACCACATCATCCCCGTACCAACGAACACCCCCATCTCCACATCATCCCTGTACAAACCAGCACCCCCCTTATCTACATCATCACTCTACCAACCAACACCCGCATCTCCACATCATCCGTCTAGCAGCCAAGGCCGCCATCTCCATATCATCCCTGCACCAACCAACACACCCACCTCCACTTCATCCCTCTACCAACCAACACCCCCATCTCCTCATCATCCCTGTACCAACGAACAGCCCCATCTCCACATCATCCCTGTACCAGCCAACAACCCATCACCACATCATCCCTGTATAAACCAACACCCCCATGTACACATCATCCCTGGACCAGCCAACACCCCATCACCATATCATCCAACACTGCAATCTCCACATCATCCCTGTCCCAGGCAACACTCACATCTCCACATCATCCCTTTACCTGCCAACACTCCCATCTTCACATGATCCCTGTACCTGCCAACACCCCCATCTCTACAGCATCCCTGTACCAACCAACACGCGCATCTCCACATCATCGCTGTCCCAGGCAACAGCCCCATCTACACATCATCTCTGCACCTACCAGCACCCCAATCTCCACAACATCCCTGTACCAACCAATATCGCCATTTCTACATCATCCCTGTACAAACGAACGCCCGCATCTCCACATCATCCCTGTATCAGCCAACACCCCCATTTCCACATCATGCCTGTATCAGCCAATAACCCATCTCAACATCATCCCTGTATCAGCCAACACCCCATCTCCACATCATCCCTGTACCAATCAACACCCCGATCTCCACATCTTCCCTGTACCAGCCAAGACCCACATCTCTATATCATCCCGGTACCAACGAACACCCCCATCTCCACATCATCCCTGTACCAACCCACATTCCCATCTGAGCGTCATCTCTATACCAACCAACAGCCCCATCTCAATATCATCCCTGTACCAAAGAAGACCCCCATCTCCACATCATCCCTGCACCAACCAACACCCTTAACGCCACATCATCCCTGCACCAACCACCACCCATCTCCACATCATCCCTGTACCAGCCAATACCCCTAACGCCACATCATCCCTGTACCAGCTAACACCCATCTCCACATCATCCCTCTACCAACCAACACCCCCATCTCCACATCATCCCTGTACCAACCAACACCCCCATCTCCACATCATCCCTGTACCAAGCAATATCCACACCATCTCTGTACCAACCAACACCCCCATCTCCACATTATCCCTGTACCAAAAAACGCCCCCATCTCCATATCATCCCTGAAACAACAAACACCTGATCTCCACATCATCCCTGTAGCAGCCCACACCCCCATCTCCACATCATGTCTGTACCAACCAAGACCCCCATCTCCACATCATCCCTGAACCAACCAACACACCCATCTCCACATCATCCCTGAACCAACCAACACACCCATCTCCACATCAGCCCTGTACCAACCATCAGCCCCATCTCCACATCATCTCTCTACCAACCAAAACCCCAATCTCCATATCATCCCTGTACAAACCAACACACCCATCTCCACATCATCCCTGTACCAACCAACACTCCCATCTCCACATGATCCTTGTACCAGCCAACACCCGCATCATCCCTGTACCAACCAACACCTCCATCTCCACAGCATCCCTGTACCAATGAACACCCCCATTTCCACATCATCCCTCTACCAACCAACACCCCCATCTCCACATATCCCTGTACAAAAAAACACCCCCATCTCACATCATCCCTGTACCAACAACACCCCATTCCACATCATCCCTGTACAACCAACACCCCCATCTCCACATCATCCCTGTACCAAAAAACACCCCCATCTCCACATCATCCGTGTACCAACCAACACCCCCACTCCACATCATCCTGTACCAACCAACACACCCATCTCCACATATCCCTGTACCAAAAAACACCCCATCTCCACATCATCCCTGTACCAAAAAACACCCCCATCTCACATCACCCTGTACCAAAAAAATACCCCATCTCCCAATCATCCGTTGTACCAAAAAACACCCCCATCTCCACATCATCCCTGTACCAAAAAATACCCCCATCTCCACATCATCCGTGTACCAAAAAACACCCCCATCTCCACATCATCCCTGTACCAACCAACACCCCCATCTCCACATCATCCCTGTACAAACCAACACCACCATCTCCACAGCATACCTGTAACAACCAACACCTCCATCTCTACACCATACCTCAACCAACCAACACGCCAATCTCTACATCATCTCTGTACCAAACAACACCCCCATTCATTCCTCCACATCATCCCTGTACCAACCAAAACCCCCACATCCACATCTTCGGTGTACCAGCCAACGCCCCCATCTCCAATATCATCCCTGTACCAACCAACATCCCCATCTCCATATCATCCCTGTACCACCCAACACCCCTATGTCCATATCATCCCTCTACCAGCCAATAGCCCAATCTCCATATCAATCCTGCACCAACCAACACATCATCCAATCTCCACATCATCCCTGTACCAACAAACACCACCATCTCCACATCATCCCTGTACCATCCAACACCCCCATCTCCACATCATCCCTGTACCAGCCAACACCCCCATCTCCACATCATCCCTTACCAGCCAAGACCCCAATCTCGACATCATCCCTGTACAAACCAACACCCCCATCTCCATATCATCCCTGTGCCAACCAACACCCCAATCTCCACATCATCCCTGTACCAACCAACACCCCCATCTCCACATGATCCTTGTACCAACAAACACCCCCATCTCCACATCATCCCTGTACCACCCAACACCCCCATGTCCATATCATCCCTCTACCAGCCAACAACCCAATCTCCATATCATCCCTGTACTATCCAACACCTCCATCTCAACATCATCTCTGTACCAGCCAACACCCCCTTCTCCACATCATCCCTTACCAGCCAAGACCCCAATCTCGACATCATCCCTACACAAACTAACACCCCCATCTCCACATCATCCCTGTGCCAACCAACACCCCAATCTCCATATCATCCCTGTACAAACCAACACCCCCATCTCCACAGCATCCCGGTACCAGTGAACACCTCCATCTCCACAGCCTCCCTGTAACAACCAAGACCCCCACCTCCACATCATCCCTGTACCAACCAACACCCCATCTCCACATCATCCCTCTACCAGCCAACACCCCCATCTCCACATCATCCCTGTACCAGCCAACACCCCCATCTCCACATCATCCCTTAACAGCCAAGACCCCAATCTCGACATCATTCCTGTACAAACCAACAACCCCACCTCCACATCATCCCTGTGCCGACCAACACCCAATCTCCATATCATCCCTGTATAAACCAACACCTCCATCTCCACAGCTTCCCTGTAACAACCAAGACCCCCATCTCCACATCATCCCTGTACCAACCAACCCCCCCCATGTCCACATCATCCCTGTACCAACCAACACCCCCATACCAGCCAACCCCAGCAGCGACACATCATCCCTGTATCAGCCAATATCCGCATCTCCAACAGCATCCCTGTACCAGTGAACACCTCCATCTCCACCGCATCCCTGTAACAACCAACACCACCATCTCCACATCATCCCTGTACCAGCAAACACCCCAATCTCCACCTCATCCCTGGACCAGCCAAGACCCCCATCTCCACATCTTCCCTGTACCAACCAACACACACCTCCATATCATCCCCGTACCAATGAAAACGCCCATCTCCACATCATCCCTGTACCAACCAACACCCCCATCTTCCATATCATCCCCATACAAACCAACACGCCTCTCCACATCATCCCTGTACCAAAAAACACCCCCATCTGCACATCATTCCTGTACCAATCAAGACCCACATCTCTACATCATCTCTGTACCACCCGACACCCCCACCTCTACACCATACCTCTACCAGCCAAAACCCCAATCTCCATATCATCTCTGTACCAAACAACACACCCATCTCCACATCATCCCTGTATCAACCAACAACCCCATCTCCACATCATGCCTGTACCAAACAACACCCCCATCTCCACATCATCCCTGTAGCAGCCCACACCCCCATCTCCACATCATCCCTGTACCAACCAACACACCCATCTCCACATCATCCCTGTACAAACCAACACCCTCATCTCCACGTCATCCCTGTACCAACCAACACCCCCATCTCCACATCTTCCCTGTACCAGCCAAGAGCCGCATCTCCACGTCATCCCTGTACAAACCAACACCCCCATCTCCAGAACATCCATGTGCCAACCAACATCCGCATCTCCACATCATCCCTGTACAAACGAACACCCCCAACTCCACATCATCCCTGTACCAGCCAACACCCCCCATGTGCATATCATCCCTATACAAACCAAGACTGCCACCTCCACATCATCCCTGTACCAACCAACACCCCCATCCCCACATCATCCCTGTACCAGCCAAGGCCCCCATCTCCACATCATCCCTGTACCAACCAAGACTTACACCTCCACATCATCCCTGTACTAACCAACAACCCCATATCAGCCAACACCAGCATCTACACATCATCCCTGTACCAACCAAGACCCCCATTTCCACATCATCCCTCTACCAGCCAACACTCCAAACTCCATATCATCCCTGTACCAACCAACACCCCCATCTCCATATCATCCCTGTAGCAACCAACACCCCCACCGCCACATCATCCCTGTACCAATGAACACTCACATCATCCCTGTATCAACCAATACCCCCATCTCCACACCAACCAACACCCCCATACCAGCCAACACCAGCGTCAACACACCATCCCTCTACCAACAAACACCTGCATCGCCACATCATCCCTGTGCCAACCATCACCCCCATCTCCACATCATCCCTGTACCAGACAACACCCCTAATGCCACAACATCCCTGCACCAACCAACACCACCCATGTGCATATCACCCCTATACAAACTAAGACCCCCATCTCCACATCATCCCTGTACCAGCCAACACCCCCATCTCCACATCATCCCTGTACCAGCCAACACCCCCATCTCCACATCATCCCTGTACCAGCCAACACCCCCATCTCCACATCATCCCTGTACCAGCCAACACCCCCATCTCCACATCATCCCTGTACCAGCCACACCCCCATCTCCACATCATCCCTGTACCAGCAACACCCCCATCTCCACATCATCCCTGTACCAGCCAAACACCCCATCTCCACATCATCCCTGTACCAGCCAACCACCCCATCTCCACATCATCCCTGTACCAGCCAACACCCCCATCTCCACATCATCCCTGTACCAGCCAACACCCCCATCTCCACATCATCCCTGTACCAGCCAACACCCCCATCTCCACATCATCCCTGTACCAGCCAACACCCCCATCTCCACATCATCCCTGTGCCAGGTCGAGATCTGCTGCTAAGAGAATTACACAATACCGATCTCGGTATATCTAAGAAATGGATGCTTGCCAGATGATGTGTCTGGTGGCCTGGCATTGATGCTGTCATGAAAAGTTTTGTCAAACTTTTACTAAGCAAGCTGTAATGGAGCCTATGGATATAAGGCAAACAAGTCAGAAGGACATGGAACGTATACAGATTGAAGGGGAGGAGGTGATTGTTGGCTTGAGGCAAATCAGAGTAGATAATTCCCCAGGGCCAGACAGGGTATTCCCTCGAACCTTGAGGGAGACTAGTGTTGAAATTGCAGGGGCCCTGGCAGATATATTTAAAATGTTGGTATCAACGGGTGAAGTGCCAGGTGATTGGACGATAGCTCAGAATATAGAACATCATAGCGCAGTACAGGCCCTTCGGCCCTCAATATTGCGCCAACCAGTGGAACCAATCTAATGACCTTCTAACCTAATCTATTTCAATGTTATCTATATGCCTATTCACTGATCATTTGAATGCCCTTAACATTGGCGAGTCCACAACTGCTGCAGGCAGGGCATTCCACGCCCTTACTACCCTCTGAGTAAAGAGCCCACCTCTGACATCCGTCTGATAATTACTACTCCTCAATTTAAAGCTATGTCTCTTAATTTTTGCTCATTTCCCTAAAGTATTTGTGAAAAACATCTCATTCCTCTGTTATTGTGTGGGAAATATTTAGCTTGAACATTATATCAATTTCTCAGTGATTAACTAGCATCGTGCAGTGCTTATTGCAATACCTTCAATACCATCACCATCTAACGAAAAAGGCTCTCACTATCCACCCTATCTAACCCTCTGATCATCTTGTGTGCTTCAATTAAGTCACCTCTTAACCTTCTTCTCTGTAATGAAAATAACCTCAAATCCCTCAGCCTTTCTTCATAAGACCTTCCCACCATACCAGGCAACATCCTGGTAAACCACCTCTGCGCCCTTTCCAATGCCTCCACATCTTTCTTATAATGCGGCAACCAGAACTGTACACAATACTCCAAGTGCGGCTGCACCAGAGTTTTGTACAGTTGCAACATCCTTCTATTTGTAATATATATATTTGTAATCTAATCCATCCTTCAATACCCTCATCCAGGTCATTTATTAAAATGACAAACAGCAGTGGCCCCAAAACAGATCCCTGAGGTACATCACTAGTAACTGAACTCCAGACTGAACATATCCCATCAATCACCACCCTCTGTCTTCTATCAACTAGCCAATTTCTGATCCAATTAGCTAAATCACCCTCAATCCCACACATCTGTATTTTCTGCAGTGGTCTTCCATGGGGAACCTTATCAAATGCTTTACTAAAATCCATATACACCACATTAACTGCCTTACCCTTAGCCATCTCTTTAGTCACCTTTTCAAAAAACCCAATAAGATTTGTGAGGCACAACCTTCCCTTCACAAAACCGTGTTGACTGTCCCTAATCAATTTATTTCACTCTAGATGATTATAAATAATTATACTTCTTTCCAAAACTTTGCCCACAACACATGTAAGGCTCACCGGTCTATAATTTATAGGATGGTCTCTACTCCCATCCTTGAACAAGGGGACAAAATTTGCCATCCTCCAGTTTTCTGGTACTATATCTGTAGCCAATGATGACATGAAGATTAAAGCCAGAGGCTCTACAATCTCCTTCCTAGCCTCCCAGAGAATCCTCGGGTAAATCCCATCTGGCCCAGGGAACTTATCTATTTTCATATTCTCAAGAATTGCTAACACCTCCTCCTGAATGTATACACCTCAATCCCATCTAGTCTAAAAGCCCGTATCTCAGTCTTCTCCTTGACTACATTGACTTTTTCTTTGTGTTATTCTGTTGTTTAAAAAAGGCTCAAGCAGTAATCTGGGAAATTACAGGCTGGTAAATTTGATGTCAGTAGTAGGTAAATTATTGGAAGGAGTATTAAGAGATAGGGTGTTCGAATATTTGGATAGACAGGGACTTATTATGGAGAGTCAACGTGGCTTTGTGCATGTTAGGTCACGTTTACCCAATCTATTAGAGTTTTTCAAGGTTACCAGGAAAGTAGGTAAAGGGATGTTATCTACATGAACTTCAGTAAGGCCTTTAACAAGGTCCCACATAGAAGGTTATTTAGGAAGATTCAGTCATTAGGTATACATGGAAAGGTAGTAAATTAGATTAGACATTGGCTCAATGGAAGGAGCCAAAGTGTGGTAGTGGAGGATTGCTTCTCTGAGTGGAGACCTGTGACTAGTGGTGTGGTGTATCAGTGCTGGGTCCATTGTTGTTTGTCATCTATATCAATGATCTGGATGATAATGAGTTAAATTGGATACAATTGCTGATACAAAGATTGGAGGTGTAGTGGACAGTGAGGAAGGTTTTCAAAGGTTGCAAATGGATTTGGATCAGCTAGAAAAATGGCAGATGGAGTTTAATGCAGACAAGTGTGAGGTATTGCACTTTGGAAGGATAAACCAAGGTAGAACATACAAGGTAAATGGTAGGACACTGAAGAGTGCAGTAGAACAGATGGATCTGGGAATACAGATAAATAATCCCCTAAAAGTGGTGTCACAGGTAGATAGGGTCGAAGAGAGTACTTTTGGAACATTGGTCTTTATAAATCAAAGTATTGAGTATAAGAGTTGGAATGTTATGGTGAGGTTTTATAAGACATTGGTGAGGCCGAATTTAGAATATTGTGCACAGTTTTGGTCACCTAATTATAGGAAGGATATTAATAAGGTTGGCAGAATGCAGAGAAGTTTTATAAAGGATGTTGACGGGGATTGAGAAACTGAGTTACAGAGAAAGATTAAATAGGTTAGGACATTATTCCCTGGAGTGAGAAGAATGAGGGGAGATTTGATAGAGATGTATAAGATTTTAATGGTTATGGATAGAGTGAACACAAGCAGGTTTTTTTCAACTGAGGTTAGGGGGAAAAAATACCAGAGGGCATGGGTTAAGGGGGAAACATTTAAAGGGAATATTGGGGTGGGGGGGGCTTCTTCACAGAGAGAGTGCTGGGAGTGTGGAATGAACTGCCAGATGAAGTGGTGAATGCAGGTTCACTTTTAACATTTAAGAAAAATTTGGACAGGTACATGGATGAGATGGGTATGGAGGGATATGGTCCAGGTGCAGATCAGTGGGACTAGGCAGAAAAATGGTTCGGCACAGACAAAAAGACCTGTTCCTGTTCTGTACTGTTCTATGGTAAGCACTGTGAACAGTGTTAGTTGCAACAGAGGTTGCCTGCTGCAGCTTCACTGCACCTTTGGCCAGCCACGGTTTATGAACTCTATATTGATTCTGTTGGCTGCTTCATGGGCACAATGTTTCTGTTCATTGTTGCTCTCTGTGTCGACAGAAGTGTTTGAAGTGAAGTCTTCTACATTGCATATTACCATTGAAAGGTTATGCCAACATTGTTCTATCCATAGAATATCTGAAGTCATTGTATCTGACAATGTAATCGTGTTATCAAGTGCTGAGTTTCAAAACTTTACCACACTTTATGGTATAGAACAAAGAACAAAACAGCACGGGAAATAGGCCCTTTGGCCAACGAGCCCACACCGCCACCCCGATGTTCCCACCTCTACCTGTGATCCCTGTCAATGTTTATAGATCGATGGATTAAAAACCAAATTTGAGACAATTTAGGGAGAATTTGTTTTGCCAATTAGCCTAAGAGCACATCTTTGGGATGTGGGAGGAAACCGGAGCACCCGGAGAAAACCCACGCAAGCACGGGGAGAATGCGCAAACTCCCACAGACACAGGCCCAAATCCATGTATCTGCACAGCACAGCGATAGTCACTGAGCTGTCGTGTTGCCCATCAAATTGTCCAGGTCAAGTGTACACTAACGACGTGAAGCACTAGGATACTCTCAGAAAAAAAATCCAAGAGCAGCCCTCTCACGACCCATCGCGTGTATGCCCCTCGTTAGACAACAAGGTGGACCAAAGCACCTGTAGGATAAAAACAAGTACATCAATATCATCATCTATTTACACACTTCCCAGGGACTCCCAAGGCTCATGATCCCTATTTTAAATCAGTTTTCTATACCCCTCCATTCCCATTCTGTTCATGTGCCCATCTAAGTATTTCTTAAATAACTCCAGAGTGCCTGCCTCCACCACTTTACTTGGCAGCGCATTCCATACCCCCACCACCCTCTGTGTGAAAAAACTCCCTCTAGCATCCAAATTATACCTTCCCTCACCCTAAGCCCGTGACCCCTCATGCTATTCGAGTCCATCCTAGGAAAAAGCTTAACCCTGTTTACTCTATCTATACCCTTCATAATCTTGTACACCTCTATCAGATCTCCTCTAAGTCTATGTCTTTCTAAGGAAAACAGTCCCAATTTGCCGAATCTCTCCTCGTAACTCAGACCTTCCATACCAGGCAGCATCCTGGTAAACCTCCTCTGCACTCTCTCCAGAGTCTCCACGTCCTTCCGGTAGTAAGGCGACCAGAACTGGACGCAGTATTCCAAATGAGGTCTAACCAGCGTTTTATACAACTGCAACATTAAAGGCCAGCTCTTGTACTCTATACCCCTTCCTATAAAGGCTAGCATACTATATGCTTTCTTCACAACCTTCTCCACTTGCTCTGCCACCTTCAGAGACTTGTTCACCTGCACCCCCAGGTCCCTCTGCGTTTCTATACTCTTAATAAGTCTACCCTTTATCATATACCTCCCCTCTACATTCTTTCTCCCAAAAGCATCACCTCACATTTATCAGGATTGAATTCCATCTGCCATCTGTCTGCCCAAGCCACCAGCCTATCTATGTCCTGCTGCATCGCCTGACAATGCTCCTCACTATCCGCAAGTCCAGCCATCTTTGTATCATCTGCAAACATGCTGATCACTCCACTTACTCCCTCTTCCAAGTCATTTATATATATTACAAATAGAAGAGGTCCCAGTACCGAGCCCTGCGGCACACCACTAGTGACCGACCTCCAGCTAGAAAAACATCCTTCCACTATTACTCTCTGTCTCCTATTACGAAGCCAGTTACTTATCCATCTAGCTACCTGTCCTTGTATCCCATGAGCCTTGACCTTCTCAACTAACCGCTCATGAGGGACTTTGTCAAACGCCTTACTGAAATCCATATAGACGACATCAATGGCTCGCCCTTCATTCACCGTTTTCGTCACCTCCTCAAAAAATTCTACCAGATTTGTAAGGCACGACCTCCCCTTAACAAACCCATGCCGCGTATCCCTAATCAGATCGCAACGCTCTAAATGCCTATACATCCTATCTCTAAGAATCCCCTCCAACAGCTTCCATACCACTGATGTCAAACTCACTGGCCTATAATTTCCAGGGTTATCCCTACTACCCTTTTTAAACAACGGTACAACGTTAGCTATTCTCCAGTCCTCTGGGACCTCAACTGTGTCCAAGGAAGAGACAAAGATTTGCGTCAGAGGCCCAGCAATTTCACCTTGCACCTCCCTAAGCAGCCTGGGATAAATGCCATCAGGGCCTGAGATTTATCAGTTTTAATGCTGCCTAGAAGCTCTAACACTTCCTCCCTCAGTATGGATATTTCCCTCAACTGGTCCACACCTCCCTCAGAGACAGCAGCTGTCAACAAGCCCCTCTCCTTTGTGAATACTGATGCAAAGTATTCATTCAGGATCTCTGCCATTCCCTCGGGCTCTAAGCACAGTTCCCCTCCTCTGTCCCTAAGAGGTCCGATTTTTCCTCTAACCACCCTTTTATTCCTAACATAGGAGTAAAAAGCCTTTGGATTTTCCTCAATCCTATCTGCCAAAATCATTTCATGTCCCCTTTTTGCCCTTCTAACTCCCTGTTTGAGCTCCCTCCTACTCTCTCTATATTCCTCCAATGCTGTCTCGGTTCCCAGCTGCTTTGACCTGTCATACGCCTCTCTTTTCTTCCTAACCAAGTCCTCAATATCCCTAGTAATCCACGGCTCTCTAATCCTACCTTTCCCATCTTTCCTCTTGGCCGGCACATACTTATCTTGCAACATTTTCAGTATTCCCTTGAAAGAGTCCCACATGCCTAGCGAGGACTCACCCTCGAACAACCGTTCTCAATCAGTTTCCATAAGTTCCTGCCTAATCCGACCGTAGTTAACCTTCCCCTAATTCAGCACCCTGCCCCTAGGGCAACAAGCATCCTTTTCCATCTGTATCCTAAGGTAGACAGAATTGTGGTCACTGTTAGCCACGTGTTCCCCTACTACAACATCAACCACCTGCCCTGGCTCATTACTCAGAACTAAATCCAGTATAGCCCCTTCTCTAGTCGGGCTAGCCACATACTGCTCCAATGATCCTTCCAGTACACATTTTACAAATTCCTGCCCGTCCAAACCCCCAGCTCTAGGTACTTTCCAATCCACCCTAGGGAGATTAAAATCTCCCACTATAACGACTCTGTTCTTTCTGCACCTATCCAAAATGTCTTTACATGTGCCTTCTTCAACTACCTGCGGGCTGTTGGCTGTTGGCCTATAATAAACCCCTAGCATAGTAATCACCTCCTTTCTATTCCTCAACTCCGCCCACAGTGACTCCACTCCTAACTCCTCTGTATTGTCCTCCCTCTGCACCATCGTGATGCTCTCCTTAACTAACAATGCCACACCTCCACCTCTTCTGGACCCTCCTCTGTCACGCCTGAAACACTTAGACCCAGGAATGTTCAGTTGCCACTGCTCCCCTTCCTTTAACCACGTCTCTGTCACTGCAACCACATCCAAGTTCCTCGCAAACATTAAGGCCCTAAGTTCATCCGTTTTTCCCGTTATGCTCCTCGCATTGAAACAGACACACTCCAGACCTCCAAGACCACTTGGAACCTCCTTCTCCCACGTGCATCTCTTCTCGTCCAAGCTTACTCTATCTCCCATCTCGCTCTCTACCGAGAGATCGGTCTCATCCCCTCCCCCCCTCCATATTAGTTTAAATCCTGCCGAAACACTCCAGCTAACCTCCCAGCTAAGATATTCACTTCCTTCCCATTTAAGTGTTCCCCATCCCTTCTATACAGGTGCCCTTCTTTCACAAAGACTTCCCAGTTTATCCATAAATATGAAACCCTCTGCCCTACACCAGTCCTTCAGCCACGCATTCAGCTGTAGGATCTCATTTCTCCTGGCTCCGCTATTACCTGCGCCTGGAAGCAGCCCTGAGATTGCCACCCTGGAGGCCCTGCTCTTCAGCTTACCCCAAATGAACATTAGAATTGCGTCATATCACCCACCATCCAATGAACTAGCTGAGTGAGCCATCCAAAATTTTAAGTCTGGCTTAATGAAGCAGAATTTTGTAAATTGAGTTTGTGTCTACATATGCCCTGTTACAGAACTCCCACTTACCTGATGAAGAGGCAGTGCTCTGTAAGCTTGTGGCTTGTGCTACCAAATGAACTTGTTGGACTTTAACCTGGTGTTGTGAGACTTCTTACTTAATGAAGCAGTCAGGGGAAATCCCGGAGACCAGAATCTCAAGCTTGACTGTTAGACCACTCCAAATGCAACTACAGCAGAGTTGTTAATTAACTGTCATCGTAAAGCCTGACTGCGCCTTGTTTCCAAATTTGCCAGGCATCCTGTCTGCCCCTTTACTGCGTGTACATTCGCAGCCAGGGGTCCCTGGAGAGGGGGCACACAGTCTCTGTTGGGTGCCCCAGGGCTGGGGTGCATAATGACCTTCATAATGACATTTTCATTTGATATGTTCAAGTTTCCTTTGATTTTATTCGGGCTGTTCCCCCTCCTTTTACTTTGTCCTGATTTAACTTGAGTTTGTTTATTTGGTTTGACCTTTGGGGAGTGTAGAGGCCAGCTGAAGCAGTCAGAAGACAATTCATAATTCATGTTGATGACACCGAGTACATGAGGAATTTTGACAGTGGGTCAAGTTGCATCCCCGGAATCGTGGTGCCTAAAATTGGAACCCTGTCTTATCAACTAGACACAGAGGAAGGGTTGTTTGAAAACACATAAACCATTTGAGAAAAAGAAAATTTTGCCATTCAGAATTATATTGCCATCAAGAAATGAGACATAACACAGTAGTTAGAACTGCTACCTCACAGTGCCAGAAACCTGGGTTCAATTCCCGGTTTGGATCACTGTCTGCACATTCTCCCCATGTCTGCACGGGTTTCCTCCCTGAAAGATGTGTTGGTTAGATGCATTGGCCATGCTAAATTCTCCCTCAATGTACCCAAACAGGCACTACAGTGTGGTGTCTAGGGAATTTCACAATACTTTATTGCAGCATTAATGTCAGCCTACTTGCGACACTAATTAATAAACTTTAAAAAAAAATGCTTTCGCACTAAAGCATCGAGTTGTCAACTGGCAGAACAATTGACATCTCCATGGAGACTCCTTCAAAAAAATGAGGTGGCACATAACAGGCAGAGGCAGCTGGGATCAAGTGAATCCCTTGAAGAGTATAGAGGGTGTAGGAGTAGAGTTAAGAGAGAAATCAGGAGAGTAAAAAGAAGACATGAGATTGTTTTGGTAGGTAAAGAAACCAAACAGATTCTACAAATACATAAAGGGCAAAAGAATAACAAGAGAGAGAGTCGGGATCCACAAGAAATGAGTGAGATCCTAAATAAATATTTCTCATCAGTATTCCCTGTTGAGAAAAGGTTGAATAGTGATGTCCTTCTATTACAGAGGTGGTGATGCGATAAATCTTAAAGCACATCAAAGTAGATAAATCTCCGGATCTACTGAAGTGTATCCCAGGCCACTGTGGGAGGTTAGGGAGGAAATTGTGGGTCTTCTAGCAGAGATATTTGTATCATCGATAGTCAGGGGTGAGATGCTTGAAGACTGGAGGTGGCAAATGTTGTGTCTTTGTTTAAAAAAAAAAGGCTGCAGGGAAAAGCCTGGGAATGACAGGCCAGTGAGCCTGACAGCTGCATGGATGTGACTGTGACTGATGGGACGTCTTATTGAAATTGTACAAGACATTGGTAAGGCCACACTTGGAATACAGTGTACAATTCTGGATACCAATTATAGAAAGAATATTACTAAACTGGAAAAAGAGTGCAGAAAAGATTTACTAGCATGTAAAAGATTTACTAGGACTTGACAATTTGAGTTAGGAGAGGCTGGATAGACTGGGACATTTCCCTCTGGAGTATACAGAGCTGAGGGGTGATCTTATAGAGATCTATAAAATAATGAGGGGCACAGATCAGCTGGATAGTCAATATCTTTTCTCAAAGGGAGGGATGTATAAAACTAGAGGACTTCGGTTTAAGGTGAGAGGGGAGAGATACAGAAGCATCCAAAGGGGCAATTTTTCCACAGAGGGTGGTGAGTGTCTGGAACAAGCTGCCAGTAGTAGTAGTAGAGGTGGTTACAATGTTGTCTTAATAAGTTGGGCTGAAAGGCCTGTTTCCATGCTGTAAACCTCTATTACTCTATGAAACAGATAAACCAGAATTCCCTGTGCTTGTCATTATGATTTTGGCTGACAGCAATCCTGTAGCCAAGTTAACAACTTCTTTTACTGTTCATCCCTAATTGCTCTTAAGAAGATGGTGGTGAGTGGCCTTTTTGAACTGCTGCAGCTGCTGAGTTGCAGGTACACCCACAGTACTGTGAGGAAGGGAGTTCTCGGATTTAGATCCAGTGACAGTAGAGAAACAGCAAAATATTTCCAAGTGAGAATGGTGTTTAGCTTGAAGGGGAACTTGTAGGTGGTGGTATTCCTCGGTATCTGTTGTTCTTGTCCTTCTAGATGTAGTGGTCATTGGTTTGGAATGTGCTGTCTGGAGAACCTTGGTGAGTGTCTCAGCTCATCACTGTTGTACTGTTTGCTGATGGTGCAGGGAGTTAATGTTGAGGGTGGTGAGTGGGATTCTGAACAAGCAGGCTAATTATCTTGATTGTTTTGACCTAAACACCATTTGTCCGTCTGACAGGGTGACAAGAACATAGAACAAAATTGAAGTGACAACTTGACATGGACGCAAGCAGGTGAATTGGGGTGGGGGGGGGGGAGAAAGAAGGAGGAGAATAATAATAATAATAAATAATAATTAATAATAAAGGCCAGCAGGAAAATAACATAATGCATTTATCCTTTCTATACATACTCAAGGCACAAGCATTGGAAAAATGGGCAGAATACAGCCCTAGCCTCAAACAAGCCAGGACACAGGACACTTACCTTGCTGCAACTGCATTCATCCAGAAAAACGGTGAGGATTCCATCACACTCCCGACTAATGTCTTGTGGGCAGACTTTGGGAAATCCGTAGAAAGGTTACATACTGCCGACCTGATTTTGTAGCCATGGTACGTGTTACTAATTATAGCATATGACTGTGATTAGTAATCCCCCACGACATTGATAGTGAAGAGTTCAGATAATGCAACATCATTCAATATCATGGAATGATACAGTACAGAAAAGGCTCTTCAGCCCTTTGAGTCTACACAGACATGTAAGAAATATCTGACCTACCCCATCCCATTTACCAGAAATTGGCCCATAACCTTGAATATTATAGAACATTACAGCACAGAACAGGCCCTTCGGCCTTCAATGTTGCGCCGACCAATATAAAAAGCAATGCCCCTCCAAACTAAACCATTCCCTTCTCTTCCATATACTTATCTACTAACCTCTTAAACGCCCCAAACTTGGCGCATCTACAACTGCTGCAGGCAGGGCATTCCACTCCCGAACACCCTTTGGGTAAAGAACCTACTCTGATATCCGTCCTATAACTATCACCCCTTAATTTAAAGCTGTGTCCCCTCGTGCTAGCTTTCTCCATCCTAGAAAAAAGGCTATCACTGTCCACCCTGTCTAAACCTCTAATCATCTTATATGTTTCGATAAGGTCCCCTCTTAGCCGCCTCCTTTCTAACAAAAAGGACCTCAAATCCCTCAGCCTCTCTTCATAAGACCTGCCCTCCATACCAGGCAACATCCTGGTAAACCTCCTCTGTACCCTCTCCAATGCCTCCACATCTTTCTTATAATGTGGGGACCAGAACTGTACACAATACTTCAAGTGCAGCCGCACTAGAGTTTTGTACAGTTGCAACATGACATTGCGGCTCCGAAATTCAATCCCCCCACCAATAAAAGCTAAGACTCCATATGCCTTCTTAACAACCTTATCGACTTGACTGCCTACTTTCAGGGATCTATGCACACATACACCGAGATCCCTCTGTTCATCAACACTATTAAGAATCCTACCATTAGCCCTATACTCTACACATTTATTATTATGACGTGCAAAGTGCTCTTCTTGTTACTTTTTAAAGAACGTGAGGCAAATCGTCTCTACCATCCTCCCAGACAGTCACCACCCTCTGGATAAAAAAAACCTAAGTCCCCTCACGACTGATTCATCACCTAAGAGGAACAACTGCTTCTTACCCACTCTGTCCATGTCTCTCATAATTTTGCACACTGTGATCAGGTTGTCCCTCAGTCTTCTCTGCTCCAATGAAAACAAACCAAGCCTATCCAATCTCTCTTTGTAACTGAAATGTTCCCCCCCAGGCAACATCCTGGTGAATCTCCTCTGCACCCCCTCCAGTGCAGTCACATCCTTCTGATAATGTAGCGACCAGAACTGCACACATTGCTCCAGCTGTGGCCTCACCAAGGTTCTATACAACTCCAACATGACATCCTTTTGTAATCTATGCCTCAATTGATAAAGATGTGTCCCATCTGTCTTTTTCACCATCCTATTAACATGCCCCATCTGCCTTCAGAGATCTGTGGACAAACTCAGAGTCCCTACAGTACAGAAGAGACCATTTGGCCCATCGAATCTGTGCCAACTTTCTCACAGGATACCTAAGCCCTCTCCCCCATCCTACCCTGCAATCCTACACATTTCCCATGGTAACCCATCTAACCTACACATTTTTTGATACTATGGGGGAATTTAGCATGACAAATCCACCCAACCTCACATCTTTGAACATTGGGAAGAAACCAGAGCACCCAGAGGAAAAGCACACGGAGAATGTAGTCACCCAAGGCTGAATTGAACTTGGGTCCCTGGGGACGTGAGGCAGCAGTGCTAACCACTGTGCCAAAGTCTCTTTGTTCCACGGAACTTCCATTCATTGAGTATTTTGTCAAATTAGTCCTTTCAAAGTGTTATCATCTCACATTTTTCATAAATTCTATCTGCCATTTATCTGCCCGTTTGACCATTCCATCTATAACTTCCTGTAGTCAAAGACACACAGCCTCACTGTTAGCCACCCGGCCAATCTTTGTGTCATCCACAAATTTACTGATCCTACACCCCACAGTCATCTATGTCATTTACATAAATAATAAATGATCAGGGACCCAGAGCAGATACGTGGTACGCCATTGGATACCGGCTTCCAGTCACTGAAACAGTGTTCTGTCATCACTCTCTATCTCCTACAACTAAGCTAATTTTGAATCAAATTACTCTGTATCAAGTGTGAATTTACCTTCTTTAAAGTCTCCTATGTGTGTGACCTTGTCAAAACTTTGCTGAAATTCATATAAACCACATCAACTGCAATATCCTCATCTACGCACCTAGTCACCTCCTCAAAACAAAACATTCATTCAAATTTGTTTAGGCATGTTCTCTCCTTGATGTGTATCACTATGCACTTTTCAGGGTTAAATACCATCTGACCAACCCATCTATACCTTCACCATGTGGCCAAAGGATTGCTGTAGGGCAAAATCATAATGAGGTGCCTCTTTGGGCACAGGCAATTCCATTATACAATTAAGACTTATCATAACAGGGAACAGAGAGATATAGGCAGATGGCTTAGGAAGAAAACGTGATTGGTATAGGCTAGGGGGTTGAAGCCTGCACTGTACTGTTCTTTTTTCCTAAAAGGGTAAAAAAAAGCTCACAACTATTTTCTGTCATTCCACTGATCTGAATCCATATTGTCAACTCTCCTTTCAACTCTAAGGGAATTAACTTTACAACTATACCATGTGTACATATATCACTGCCTTCCCCAACTGATACTGCTACTTAATGTAAAAATCAAGCTAGTTAAACAGAATTTGTCTTGAAGAAAGTCATGCTAGCTTTTCTTAATTAACTCACACTTGGCCAAGTGACTATATTTTGTCCCAGATTATTGACTGACAGGAACATTTACAGAGCGAGAGAAGAGTACAAAGAACAAAACAGCACGGGAAACAGGCCCTTCGGCCCAACGAGCCCACACTGCCACCCTGATGTTCCCACCTCTACCCGCGATCCCTGTCAATGTTTATAGATCTATGGATTAAAAACCAAATTTGCGACAATTTAGGGAGAATTTGTTTTGCCAATTAGTCTAAGAGCACATCTTTGGGATGTGGGAGGAAACCGGAGCACCCGGAGAAAATCCACGCAAGCACGGGGAGAATGCGCAAACTCCCACAGACACAGGCCCAAATCCATGTATCTGCACAGCACAGCAATAGTCACTGAACTGTCGTGTTGCCCATCAAATGGTCCAGGTCAAGCGTACACTAACGACGTGAAGCACTAGGATACTCTCAAAAAAAATCCAAGAGCAGCCCTCTCACGACCCATCGCGTGTATGCCCCTCGTTAGACAACAAGGTGGACCAAAGCACCTGTAGGATAAAAACAAGTACATCAATATCATCATCTATTTACACACTTACCACGTACAGAGAGGGGCAGCGCTGTGGCACAGTGGTTAACACTGCTGCTTCACAGCTCCAGGGTCCTGGGCTCGATTCCCGGCTCAGGTCTCTGTCTGTGTGGAGTCTGAACATTCTTCTCCAGTCAGCGTGGGTTTCCTCCGGATACTCCGGTTTCCTCCCACAATCCAAAGATGTGTGGGTTAGGTTGATTGGCCATATTAAGAAATTGCCCCTTAGTGTCCAGGGATGCGTAAGTTAGAGGGATTAGTGGGTATAGTATATAGGGATATGGGGGTGGGGCCTGGGTAGGATTGTGTTTGGTGCAGACTCGATGGGCTGAAGGGTACTGTAGGGTTCTATGATTCAGTCATAGCGAGGGTATAGAGAAAGGAAAAATAGAGAAACTGAGGGGAAAAGCAAGAAAACAGTTGGGGAAGGGGGAAGAACAGCAAAGGGGGCAGAAAGAGAAGAGGGGTGGAGGGGTGAGAGCAGAGCGGCAGAAGGAAGAAGAAAAGGTAGGGAGAAGAGGAGCATGAGCAATCATTCAAGTTCAGAATATGAAACAGTAAGAAGTCTCACAACACCAGATTAAAGTCCAGCTGCTGCTTTCAGAGCACTGTTCCTTCATCAGGTGAACTTGCCACTTACCTAATGAAGGAGCAAAGCTCTGAAAGCTCATGATACCAAATAAATCAGTTGGACTATAACCTGGTGTTGTGAGACTTCTTACTGTGCTCACCCCAGTATAACACCAGCATCTTCATTTCAGAATAAGAATTAGGGTAAAATACAGATACAATTTAGACATGGCTCCAACTAATGGATTGACACCAGATTCTGTACTGTAACTTCCAATATAAGTGTCAATACCACAGCTGCTGCTTTGAAAGAGATTAGTCCATGGTACAAGAATTTTTTTTTGTTCAATCTGATGTTTCTGAATAATCATACCAATGATGTGCAAAGACCATTTATTGAGTGAATATAAAAGAGGAAAACTGAACTCCTACACAACTAGAAACACAATAGAATTAGTGTGGTAAATGAGCCAATCAAGTCTGTTTTCAGACTTATGCTATATTATGTTGAAAGACCACTCCTGACCTACTGCTCCAAGGCACCAATATGCAGTGGTCACCTGTTCACTTTGCCTATGACAGGAAATCATTCAACAAGGAGATCCATATTCTGACTTGAATGTTAGCAAGTCCCAAACAATGGTAACACTTGTTCAGTGGGGCTTGTGAACAGATAATGCAAAGGCAAACTCCATTGGTCAGGAATTACTTAAAGTTAGCAATCCCTAGCTTATCCCTCC
The DNA here is from genome assembly GCA_024679065.1 of Sphyrna mokarran. Classification (NCBI taxonomy): domain Eukaryota; kingdom Metazoa; phylum Chordata; class Chondrichthyes; order Carcharhiniformes; family Carcharhinidae; genus Sphyrna; species Sphyrna mokarran. Next base: position 104,969 of record JAGIQG010000020.1, read on the forward strand.
CCATCCCCAAATTAACAAGAAACACAAAATAAATAATGTTTTTTAATCTGTTCAGTATAGCTCTTCCCCAAACTGCAAAATGAGTGTTTAACAAACTGTACCTTAAACAGAAACTTATGTGAAATGCATCTCAGGTTCTGACAACATCATGCCAAGATTAACAAAATTTCCATCAATGTTTGTTAAATGTTGAATTTAATGATCACTTCTGAATCAAAGTTCTATGCAGATTTTATTGGTATACTGACTTAATGCAATTTAACTACTGCAATATCTCAGTCCAAATGCTGCTCTGTAGAAGCAGATAACAATGGTACCATTGCAGTGTGGATTTCATTTGGCAAGCGTAACCTACAGAACTGGCTGCATTTCAAACCATTTTCTTTCAGCAACAGAGTCAATTCCCCAAACTCAATACAGATGATTTCATCAGATCCCTTTCACATATTCTTCTGATGATATTCAAAGTCTTGACATATTATTCAGGCTGCCCTTCCTCTTTTGGGGGTTCAAACTGTGCAAGCTATGAACAACAGACAGAAGTATGTTAGCCTTCATTAAAATAAATTTTCCAGACAATGTCTGCATTAAATATGTGACGCAGAGTACACCTGCACACTCAGTATCACACAGTCACAGCTCAAGTAAACTTTTTTTGGTGAAAGCGTAAATAGTTCGACAAAGAATACACACAAATGAAAACAAGATTTTAAAACTGAACAGATAATTCAATATTGACTCAATTTGACCTTATCCTTTTAAACACTTTACAGTGACCAGCTGGCCTTAGCTGTTTCAGATTGGGAGAAAAATAAAAAACAGTAAATAGACAATGTTTGCAGACACCCTAACACTGAATTAAAATCTGTAATTCACATTGTTCAGCTAACTGCCGAGTGGCATGCTGGCAAAGGAGAGACCCGATTAAGTCTCACAGCGAAACTCGACACACCAGCTGTGCTGTGCATCACTCTCGCCAGTTTGACGTCACCATTACTACAGAGGAAGCTCTGCAACTCCTTGTTACCTGAAAGGATTTTTTGAATATAAATTCTGTTCCGTAGCCACCCTCTGAGGCTGAACCAATCTGTCTGCAATCTGTGTCAGATATGATGCTGAGCTAGTTATCTGACAACACATTCTTTTTGTTATGTTTTCACTGCTGTAACATTTCCACCCTGCCTCAGCTCTGCTGAAACTGTCATTGTGCTGGTGTTACCTCCTGAGTTGACACTTGCTGTTCTCCAAAAGCTAGAATTCTAAACTAAAAACAAAACACGAGAAAGGCTTTGCAGATTTGGCAGCGTGTGAAGAGACAACAATGTCATTAGCTCTCTTTCATGGATACTGCTAGACCTGCTGAGTATTTCTCAGTCCTTATTCCACTTCTCTCCTGGCCACCCTCACATTGTTCCTTCCTAACTGAGGGGCAACCTGATTGAGGTGTACAATATTTTGAGGGACTCTGCTCTTTCTCCAGATGATCGAAATAATCATGATAAGCAGACGCTGGGAATTGGTTCAGACTCTTTCCTAGAACAATCCTAAACCAATCTGACTGCCCCAGATTATCCTCATAATTCCGTGTCATTTCCAAACTTAGTAAGTGACTCACACTCTCTCTAGAGATGGGTTTGTATAGGGTTATGGCAGGATAGATAGGGATAGGGGGTTCCAGGACACGGAGGAATCTGGACACAAACTGAGAGAATATAAAAGGAAGTGTTTTTGGACCAGGATCCAATGTACATCAGCCAGCAAATAGCTGGTGGATGGACTGGATTTTGATATAGGCAGCAGAATTTAAATGATCTCAAGTTCAGAATCATAGAATAGAATCATCAATACAGAAAAAGCCCTTCGACCCATCGAGTCTGCATTGAGACGTGAGAACGCCTGGCCTCCCATCTGATTTCATTTATCAGCACTTGACCCACAGCTTTGAATTTTCTGATGTGCCATATGGTCACCTAGTTACTTTTTCAAAGGATATGAAGCAACCCACCTCCATCCCACCTTATCGAAACACATAAGATGATTAGAGGTTTAGATAGGGTGGACAGTGATAGCCTTTTTCCTAGGATGGAGAAAGTTAGCACGAGGGGACACAGCTTTAAATTAAGGGGTGATAGTTATAGGACGGATGTCAGAGGTAGGTTCTTTACCCAAAGGGTGGTTCGGGAGTGGAATGCCCTGCCTGCAGCAGTTGTAGATGCGCCAAGTTTGGTGGCGTTTAAGAGGTTAGTTGATAAGTTTATGGAAGAGAAGGAAATGGTTTAGTTTGGAGGGTCACTGCTTGTTCCTAATTGGTCGGCGCAACATCGAAGGCCGAAGGGCCTGTTCTGCGCTGTAATGTTCTATGTTCTATCTCCCTCCCAGGCAGCACATTCCAGACCACCATCTTGGCAAAAAGGTTTTTCCTCACATCCCCAGCCCCCCTCCAAACCTTCTGCCCCTCACCTTGAACCTATGTCCCATTGGGAGCAGCTGCTCTTTATCCAGCCTGTCCCTCAAAATATTGTACACCTCAATCAGGTTGCCCCTCAGTTAGGAAGGAACAATGTGAGGGTGGCCAGGAGAGAAGTGGAATAAGGACTGAGAAATACTCAGCAGGTCTAGCAGTATCCATGAAAGAGAGCTAATGACATTGTTGTCTCTTCACACGCTGCCAAATCTGCAAAGCCTTTCTCGTGTTTTGTTTTTAGTTTAGAATTCTAGCTTTTGGAGAACAGCAAGTGTCAACTCAGGAGGTAACACCAGCACAATGACAGTTTCAGCAGAGCTGAGGCAGGGTGGAAACGTTACAGCAGTGAAAACATAACAAAAAGAATGTGTTGTCAGATAACTAGCTCAGCATCATATCTGACACAGATTGCAGACAGATTGGTTCAGCCTCAGAGGGTGGCTACGGAACAGAATTCATAGCAGGACAAAGACAATGGTTTTGTACTTCCCATATCTAATTGGTGAAAATTGTGACTTAGCTAGGACTGGGTGTTAGCAAATCTCTCTGACAATGCAGAAGTAATGGAAAAATAGAAAATAGGTGTTATCAGCGTGCAAGCTCAGTCTTCAGATGCCTTTTGTCTATCCTTTCATAATTTTCTGCACTTTCTGAATTCCCTTAAAGTGCTAGACAGGTAGAGTTATAAAGGTTTACAACATAGAAACAGGCCCTTTGGCCCAACTTGTCCATGCTGCCCTCTCCTCTGCTTTTTTTTTAAAAACCCCTAAGCTAGTCCCAATTGCCTGCATTTGGCCCATATCCCTCTATACCCATCTTACCCATGTAACTGTCTGAACGCTTTTTAAAAAGATAAAATTGTACCTGCCTTTACTACTACCTCTGGCACTTGTTCCAGACACTCACCACCCTCTGTGTGAAAAAAATCACCCCTCTGGACACTTCTGTATCTCTCCCCTTTTGCCTTAAACTGATGCTCTCTAGTTTTAGACTCACCTACCTTTGGGAAAAGGTATTGACTATCTCGCTGATCTGCGCCTCTCATTATTTTATAGACTTATTATTTTAAGATCATTCCTCAGCCTTTTATGGTCCACAGAAAAAAAGTCCCAGTCTATCCAGCCTCTTCTTACAACTTAAACCATCAAATCCCAGTAGCTTTTCTGCACTCTTTCTAGGTAGATAAAAAGCACATGGAAGCTGACAAATTGAGGCTCAGAGTATAAAACGACTAAGTATTTGAACAACATATTGTTGGTCAGCTGTGGCTCAATAGGGAATTTTGTTACCACTGAGTCAGATTGGTTCAATTCCCAATCTAAAACTGAGTGCAGAAATAAAGGCTGATGTCAGATATGCATTAAAATTGAAGTCACTTTTGTACTCTCATGTAGACATAAATCATTTTGTATCCTAGCCAATATTTATCCTCAAACATATTGTTTTTGGGAGTGCACAGATTGGCAGCCTTACTTCCCACGGTACAGTGATCTGTCCATATATTAAGTTGATCTTTCTCTTCACTCAATGCTGACGACAACAATACAATCCTTCTTGCCCCAGCACTCTCAATGGTATGCTTTGTCTTCTTAATTTTCACTATATCCCAACACGTGACAAGAATAAATCAATCTCTAACTTTGAGTGTTTTATTGTCTGTGAAGCATTTGTGATATCCAGTAGTTACAAAAGGCAACATATCTATGCAAATCTTTCTTTGGCCCCACAATTCAAACCGATCTAGCAACTCAAAGACTGGGCATCCATGAGGCATTGTGGGCCATCAGCAGCAATGGAACTTCACAATCTGCAACTTCTTCCTCCTGCACCTCCCACTCAACCAGGGGATCAACCCTGGTTCAATGGAGCAGCACCAGGCACATCTAAAAATGAGGTGTCAATCTGGTGAAGCTACCAAACAGGACTACTTTGCATGCCTGACAGCAAAAACAGCAAGAGATGGACAGAGATAAGTAATCCAACAAACAACAGATCAGATCAAAGCACTGCAATCCTTCCACATCCAGTGGTGAATCGTGATGGATTAAGTAACTCACAGCAGGAGGAGGAAGAGGCTCCACAATTATCCCCATTCTCAAAGATGGAGGAGCCCAGGACATCAATACAAAAGATCAGGCTGAAGTATTGACAGCAACCTCCAGCCAGAAGTGCCGAGTGGATGATCCATCTGGGACTCCTCCAGTGGTCCCCAACATCTAAGATGCCAGTCTTCAGCCAATTTGATTCATTCCACATGATGGGTGGCAAGGCAGCACAGTGGTTAGCACCGCTGCCTCATAGCTCCAGGATCCTGGAATCGATTCCTGGCTTGGGTCACTGTCGGTGCAGAGCTTGCACATTCTCCTCATGTCTCTGTAGGTTTCCTCTGGGTACTCCAGTTTCCTCCCACACTCCAAAGATGTGCAGGTTAGGTTGATTGGCCACGCTAAAATTGTCCGTTAGTGTACTGAGATGCGTAGATTAGAGAGATTAGTGGATAAACATGTAGGGATATGGGGGTAGAGCCTGGGTGGGATTGTGCTCAGTGCAGACTGGGTGGGCCGAATGGCCTCCTTCTGCACTGTAGGGTTTCTATGATTTCTATGATTCTATGAAATCAATAAATGGTTGGAGGCACTGGATACTGCAATGATAACATTCCCGCAACAGTACTGAAAACTTGTGCTCCAGAACTTGCTGCTCCCCGAGCCAAGCTCTTCCAGTACAGTTACAACACCGGCATCTACCCAACAATGTGGAGAATTACTCAGATATGTCCTGTACACAAAAAACAGGACAAATCCAACCCAGCCAATTACTCCCAAACAGACTACTCTCAATCATCAGTAAACTAATTGAAGGGGTCATCAACAGCGCTATCAAACATTGCTCACCAAAACTGACTCAGTGTCGCTCAGTTTGGGTTTCGCCAGGGTCACTCAGCTCCTGACCTCATGACAGCCTTGCTGAATTCCAGAGCTGAGAGTGACTGCCCTTAATATCAAGGCCACATTTGACTGAGTGTGGCATCAAGAAGCCAGAGCGAAATTGGAATCAATGGGTATCAGGGTTGGAGTCATTCCTCGTATATAGAAAGATGGTTGTGGTTCTGGAATCGTCTCAGTTCAAGAACTTCTCTACATGAATCCCTCGGTTAGTGTCCTAGAGCCAACCATCTTCAGCTGCATCATCAACAATCTTCCCTCCATCATAAGCTCAGACGTGGGAATATTCGTTGATAACTGGACAATGTTATAGAAGCTGTGTTTGGAATAGAGTGTTCAATTCTATATTCCACACTACCAGAAGGATGTGGAGACTTTGGAGAGAGTACAGAAAAGATTTACCTGGATGTTGCCTGGAATGGAGGACATTAACTACGAGGAGAGATTGGAGAAACTTGATTTGTTCACACAGGAATGACGGAGGTTGAGGGGAGACCTGATAGAAGTCTACAAGATTATGAGGGGCATGGACAGAGTGGATAGTCAGAAGCTTTTCCCAGGGTGGAAGAGTCAATTATCAGGGGCACAGGCTTAAAGCGCGAGAGACAAAATTTAAAGGAGATGTACGAGGCAAATCTTTTTTTTGCACATGCCTGGAAATCACTGCCTGGGGAGGTAACTGGAGTGATCAGCAAGTTTGCAGACGATACAAAGATGGCTGGACTTGCGGATAGTGAGGAGCATTGTCAGGCGATGCAGCAGGACATAGATAGGCTGGTAGCTTGGACAGACAGATGGCAGATGGAATTCAATCCTGATAAATGTGAGGTGATGCATTTCGGGAGAAAGAATGTAGGGGGGAGGTATATGATAAAGGGTAGACCTATTAAGAGTATAGAAACGCAGAGGGACCTGGGGGTGCAGGTGAACAAGTCTCTGAAGGTGGCAGAGCAAGTGGAGAAGGTTGTGAAGAAAGCATATAGTATGTTAGCCTTTATAGGAATGGTATAGAGTACAAGAGCTGGCCTTTAATGTTGCAGTTGTATAAAACGTTGGTTAGACCTCATTTGGAATACTGCGTCCAGTTCTGGTCGCCTTACTACCGGAAGGACGTGGAGACTCTGGAGAGAGTGCAGAGGATGTTTACCAGGATGCTGCCTGGTATGGAAGGTCTGAGTTACGAGGAGAGGTTAGGCAAATTGGGACTGTTTTCCTTAGAAAGACGTAGACTTAGAGGAGATCTAATAGAGGTGTACAAGATTATGAGAGGTATAGATAGAGTAAACAGGGTTAAGCTTTTTCCTAGGACAGACTCGAATAGCACGAGGGGTCACGGGCTTAGGGTGAGGGAGGTAAGGTATAATTTGGATGCTAGAGGGAGTTTTTTCGCACAGAGGGTAGTGGGGATATGGAACGTGCTGCCAAGTAAAGTGGTGGAGGCAGGTACTCTGGAGTTATTTAAGAAATACGCATGGGCACGTGAACAGAATGGGAATGGAGGGGTATAGAAAACTGATTTAAAATAGGGATCATGAGCCTTGGGAGTCCCTGGGAAGTGTGTAAATAGATGATGATATTGATGTACTTGTTTTTATCCTACAGGTGCTTTGGTCCACCTTGTTGTCTAACAAGGGACATACACGCGATGGGTCGTGAGAGGGCTGCTCTTGGATTTTTTTCGAGAGTATCCTAGTGCTTCACGTCGTTAGTGTACGCTTGACCTGGACCATTTGATGGGCAACACGACAGCTCAGTGACTATCGCTGTGCTGTGCAGATACATGGATTTGGGCCTGTGTCTGTGGGAGTTTGCGCATTCTCCCCGTGCTTGCGTGGGTTTTCTCTGGGTGCTCCGGTTTCCTCCCACATCCCAAAGATGTGCTCTTAGGCTAATTGGCAAAACAAATTCTCCCTAAATTGTCTCAAATTTGGTTTTAATCCATAGATCTATAAACATGGACAGGGATCACGGGTAGAGGTGGGAACATCGGGGTGGCGGCGCAGGCTCATTGGGCCGAAGGGCCTGTTTCCCGTGCTGTTTTGTTCTTTGTATTGGAAGCGGATATGACAGTGGCTTTTAAGGGGCACCTTGATAAATACATGAATAGGATGGGAACAGAGGGATATGGTCCCTGGAAGTGTAGCAAGTAACACCCGCATCACATAAATGCCAGGTGATGACCATCACCAACAAGAGACACTAATTACTGCCGCTTGATATTCAAATGTTGTTACCATCACTGAATCCCCCACTGTCCACATCCTTGGTGTTCCCACTGACTAGACTGGACTCACCTCAAACACAAGAGCAGGTCAGAGGCTGGGCATACTGCAGTGAGTAACTCACCTGACTCAAAAGCACTTGATGTTGTCTGCATGGACTTTAGCAAGGCCATTTGAAAAGGTAGGTTTTTGCATAATGTTAAATCTCAAAGGATTCGGGGTGAGGTAGTCAAATGGATATAAAACTGGCTTGATGACAGAAGACAGAATGCGGTTGTAGAGGTTGGTTTTCAAATTGGAGGCCTGTGACCAGTGGTTGCACAGTAAGAAGTCTCACAACACCAGCTGTGGACCAGTTGAGGGAAATATTCATACCGAGGGAGGGGGTGTTAGAGCTTCTAGGTAGCATTAAAATGGATAAATCTCTGGGGCCTGATGGCATTTATCCCAGGCTGCTTAGGGAGGCGCGAGGTGAAATTGCCGGGCCTCTGATGCAAATCTTTGTCTCTTCCTTGGACACAGGTGAGGTCCCAGAGGACTGGAGAATAGCTAATGTTGTACCGTTGTTTAAAAAGGGTAGTAGGGATAACCCTGGAAATTATAGGCCGGTGAGTTTGACATCAGTGGTAGGGAAGCTGTTGGAGGGGATTCTTAGAGATAGGATGTACAGGCACTTAGAGCGTTGCGATCTGATTAGGGATACGCAGCATGGATTTGTTAAGGGGAGGTCGTGCCTTACAAATCTGGTAGAATTTTTTGAGGAGATGATGAAAACGGTTGACGAAGGGCGAGCCGTTGATGTTGTGTATATGGATTTTAGTAAGGCGTTTGACAAAGTCCCTCATGGGAGGTTAGTTGAGAAGGTCAAGGCAAATGGGATACAAGGACAGGTAGCTAGATGGATAAGTAACTGACTTGGTAATAGGAGACAGAGAGTAATATGGAAAGATGTTTCTCTGGCTGGAGGTCGGTCACTAGTGGTGTGCTACAGGGCTCGGTACTGGGACCTCTTCTATTTGTAATATATATAAATGACTTGGAAGAGGGAGTAAGTGGAGTGATCAGCAAGTTTGCAGACGATACAAAGATGGCTGGACTTGCGGATAGTGAGGAGCATTGTCAGGCGATGCAGCAGGACATAGATAGGCTGGTAGCTTGGGCAGACAGATGGCAGATGGAATTCAATCCTGATAAATGTGAGGTGATGCATTTCGGGAAAGAATGTAGGGGGGAGGTATATGATAAAGGGTAGACCTATTAAGAGTATAGAAACGCAGAGGGACTGGGGGTGCAGGTGAACAAGTCTCTGAAGGTGGCAGAGCAAGTGGAGAAGGTTGTGAAGAAAGCATATAGTATGTTAGCCTTTATAGGAAGGGGTATAGAGTACAAGAGCTGGCCTTTAATGTTGCAGTTGTATAAAATGTTGGTTAGACCTCATTTGGAATACTGCGTCCAGTTCTGGTCGTCCTACTACCGGAAGGACGTGGAGAGTCTGGAGAGGGTGCAGAGGAGGTTTACCAGGACGCTGCCTGGTATGGAAGGTCTGAGTTACGAGGAGAGGTTAGGCAAATTGGGACCGTTTTCCTTAGAAAGACGTAGACTTAGAGGAGATCTAATAGAGGTATACAAGATTATGAGGGGATAGATAGAGTAAACAGGGTTAAGCTCTTTCCTAGGATGGACTCAAATAGCACAAGGGGTCATGGGCTTAGGGTGAGGGGGGGTAAGGTATAATATGGATGCTAGAGGGAGTTTTTTCACACAGAGGGTGGTGGGGGTATGGAATGCGCTGCCAAGTAAAGTGGTGGAGGCAGGCACTCTTGAGTTATTTAAGAAATACTTAGATGGGCACATGAACAGAATGGGAATGGAGGGGTATAAAAAACTGATTTAAAATAGGGATCATGAGCCTTGAAAGTCCCTGGGAAGTGTGTAAATAGATGATGATATTGATGTACTTGTTTTTATCCTACAGGTGCTTTGGTCCACCTTGTTGTCTAACAAGGGGCATACACGCAATGGGTTGTGAGAGGACTGCTCTTGGATTTTTTTCGAGAGTATCCTAGTGCTTCACATCGTTAGTGTACGCTTGACCTGGACCATTTGATGGGCAACATGACAGCTCAGTGACTATCGCTGTGCTGTGGATTTGGGCCTGTGTCTGTGGGAGTTTGCGCATTCTCCCCGTGTTTGCGTGGGTTTTCTCCGGGTGCTCCGGTTTCCTCCCACATCCCAAAGATGTGTTCTTAGGCTAATCGGCAAAACAAATTCTCCCTAAATTGTCTCAAATTTGGTTTTTTAATCCATAGATCTATAAACATAGACAGGGATCGCAGGTAGAGGTGGGAACATCGGGGTGGCGGTGTGGGCTCGTTGGGCCGAAGGGCCTGTTTCCCGTGCTGTTTTGTTCTTTGTTAAAGTCCAACCAATTTATTTGATAGTAAACGCACAAGCTTTCGGGGTTTGCCCCTTTGCCAGGTGAGTGGAGAGTTCTGGCCTCAGACAGTATATAACAGCACAGACAGTTTACAGATTACTGATTAGAATGCGAATCTTTACACCTAACCTGCTATTCAAGTCTTAAAGTGGCTAACAATGTGAGCACTGAGCACAGTTAAGGAGATGTGTATTGTCTCCAGACTGCACAGTAAGTGAGGTTTTTTGCTAACCCAGGCAAGTCATGGGGGTTACAGATAGTGTGTCACGAAGCCAAGATCCCTGTTAAGACCGTCCTCATGTGTGGGGAACTTGGCTATCAGTCTCTGCTCAGCGACTCTGCGCTGTCGTGTGTCGTGAACGCCCCCTTGAAGAACATTTATCCGAAGGTTGGAGGCCAAATGCCCATGACTGCTGAAGTGTTCACCCACAGGAAGGGAACTGTTTTGCCTGGTGATTGTTGAGCGATGTTCATTCATCCACTGTCGTAGTGTCTGCATGGTCTCCCCAATGTACCATGCTTCGGGACATCCTTTCTTGTAACGTATCAAATAGATAACTCTGGCCGAGTTGCAAGAGTATGTACCGTGTACCTGGTGAATGGTATTCTCGCGTTTGATGTAGCATCCATGTCGATGATCCGGCATGTCTTGCAGAGGTTGCTGTGGCAGGGTTGTGTGGTGTAATGGTCATTGTTCCCTGAAGGCTGGATAGTTTGCTGTGAACAATGGTCTGAGAACACCATCCACCAGGTACAACTTGGCCAATACGCGCAGGAAAGGATGTCCCGAAGCATGGTACATTGTGGGGGGGACGCTACAGCAACAGATGAATGAACATTGCTCAACAATCACCAGGCACGACTGTTCCCTTCCTGCGGGAGAACACTTCAGCAGTCACGGGCATTTGGCCTCCGACCTTCGGGTAAACATTCTTCAAGGGGGCCTTCACGACACACGACAGCGCAGAGTCGCTGAGCAGAGACTGATAGCCAAGTTCCACACACACGAGGACGGTCTTAACAGGGATCTTGGCTTCATGTCACACTATCTGTAACCCCCATGACTTGCCTGGGTTAGCAAAAAACCTCACTTACTGTGCTGTCTGGAGACAATACACATCTCTTTAACCTGTGCTCAGTGCTCCTTCCACTCACATTGTTAGCCACTTTAAGACTTGAATAGCAGATCAATTATAAAGACTTGCATTCCAATCAGTAATCTGCAAACTGTCTGTGCTGTTATATACTCTGTCTGAGGCCAGAACTCTCCACTCACCTGATGAAGGGGCAAACCCTGAAAGCTTGTGGTTTACAATCAAATAAATCGGTTGGACTTTAACCTGGTGTTGTGAGATTTCTTACTATGTTTACCCCAGTCCAACACCAACAACTCAAATCATGATTACCAGCAGTGTGCCTCAGGGTCGGTGCTGGGTCCATTGTTATTTGTCATTTACATTAATAATTTAGATGAGAATTTAGTAGGTATGGTAAGTAAATTTGCAGATGACACCAAGATTGGTGGCACAGTGGACAGTGAAGATTATCTCAGATTGCAATGGGATCTTGATCAATTGGCTGATGAATCACATTGGAGATAGTGTTCTGAAGCAAGATACACCAGGGAAATTTTAATTCAGAAATTTTAATTAATTCTTAGCATTGGGAATGGTGCTTCCTTCGTTTTGTTAATTCTTGGTTTCATTTGCATAATCATTCATCATTTGGGTTTTCAGGTGTGCCTCTGAATGAATCAGAACATGATGGGTTCAATTTCCGGACCAAACACTTCAGCAGAAAAATCAAAGCTGATATTCTAGCGCAGCACTGAAGAGTGCTGCACTGTTGGAGGTGCTGACTTTTACATAAAACCTCGTCTGGTATCTCAGGTGGATATGAAAGATTATCTTGTTGTGGTCATTCTTTGTCTCAATCATAAAACAAAGAAATAATGAATTATCTCTTCATTATCTCAAAGAACAAAGAACAAAACAGCACGGGAAACAGGCCCTTTGGCCCAACGAGCCCGCGCCACCACCCCGATGTTCCCACCTCTACCCGTGATCCCTGTCCATGTTTATAGATCTATGGATTAAAAACCAAATTTGAGACAATTTAGGGAGAGTTTGTTTTCCCAATTAGCCTAAGAGCACATCTTTGGGATGTGGGAGGAAACCGGAGCACCCGGAGAAAACCCACGCAAGCACGGGGAGAATGCGCAAACTCCCACAGACACAGGCCCAAATCCATGTATCTGCACAGCATAGCGATAGTCACTGAGCTGTCGTGTTGCCCATCAAATGGTCCAGGTCAAGCGTACACTAATGACGTGAAGCACTAGGATACTCTCAAAAAATCCAAGAGCAGCCCTCTCACGACCCATCACGTGTATGCCCCTTGTTAGACAACAAGGTGGACCAAAACACCTGTAGGATAAAAACAAGTACATCAATATCATCATCTTTTTACACACTTCCCAGGGACTCCCAAGGCTCATGATCCCTATTTAAAATCAGTTTTCTATACCCCTCCATTCCCATTCTGTTCATGTGCCCATCTAAGTATTTCTTAAATAACTCCAGAGTACCTGCCTCCACCACTTTACTTGGCAGCGCATTCCATACCCCCACCACCCTCTGTGTGAAAAAACTCCCACCAGCATCCAAATTATACCTTACCCCCCCTCTCCCTAAGCCCGTGACCCCTTGTGCTATTTGAGTCCATCCTAGGAAAAGCTTAACCCTGTTTACTCTATCTATATTCCTCATAATCTTGTACACCTCTATTAGATCTCCTCTAAGTCTACGTCTTTCTAAGGAAAACAGTCCCAATTTGCCGAATCTCTCCTCGTAACTCAGATCTTCCATACCAGGCGGCATCCTGGTAAACCTCCTCTGCACTCTCTCCAGAGCCTTCCGGTAGTAAGGCGACCAGAACTGGATGCAGTATTCCAAATGGTATTTAATTAATGGTGAAACAGGATTGTCCTCCAATGTTGACTACAATTTCAATATGCTTTTGAGCTGTTCTGTGGTCACGAATGGTGCTATATAAATGCAAGTCTTTCTTTTCCTTCATTAACAGCAGAAACAGTCTAATTATTTTTCTGATTTTTAAACTTTCTTTGCTTGTAACACCACACATTTCCCATGCTAATTCCCCTAATCTATACATCTTTGGAAGCTAAGGCACAATTTAGCTTAGCCAATCCACCTAACCTGCACATTATTGTACAGTAGGAGAAAACCCATGCAGAGATAGGGAGACATGCAAACTCCATACAGAAAGGTGTGAAGAATAGAAAAGTAAAATATTAATTTCAAAGGAGAGAATGTAGCTGTGGAATGTGCTGCCTGGGAGGGTGGTGGTGGAGGATTACCTCATATCCTTTAAAAATTACCTAGATGAGTATTTGGCACATCATAACATTCAAGGCTATGGGCCAAGTGCTGGCAAGTGGGATTAGATAGGAGGTCAGGTGTTTCTAACACGTCAGTGCAGACTCGATAGGCTGAAGGAACTCTTCTGCACTGTACAATTCTATGATTCTGAAAGAGAATGTGGTGGTGTTTTCATAGATTAAAGTTAGATTGTCAGTACAGCAGGGAATTAGGAAGCCAGATCATTGGCCTTTATTGCAAGGAGGATGGATTATAAAGGTGGGGAAATCTTTTTCCTACTGTAGAGAGCATTGGCGAGTCCATATAGAGTACACCATACTGTTTGGTCACCTTACTTAAGAGACAGACTTGCACTGGAGGCAATTTGGAGAGTCACAGACTTTTTACAATACATGCCATTCAAAATGTACTGGCTCTCAAAAAGCATTCTACCCAGTCCCCTGTCTTATCACCATAATCTTACACATTCTTTCTTTTCAGATAGCAACCTGATTTCCTTTTTGAATATCTCGATTATCCCAAAGTGGCACAGTAGCAGCACGGTAGCACAGTGGTTAGCACTGCCAGTTCACAGCTCCAGGGTCCTGGGTTTGAATCCCGGCTCAGGTCACTGCCTGTGTGGAGTTTGCACATTCTCCTCGTGTCTGCATGGGTTTCCTCCAGATACTCTGGTTTCCTCCCACAGCCCAAAGATGTGTGGGTTAAATTGATTGGCCATGCTAAGAAATTGCCTCTTAGTGTCCAGGGATGTGTAGATTAGAGGGATTATAATATGTAATATGTGGGTATAATATGTTGGGATATGGGGGTAGGGCCTGGGTGGGATTGTGTTCAGTGCAGACTCGATGGGCCAAAGGGCCTCTTTCTGCACTGTAGGGTTTCTATGATTATAAGTAATGAATCTGACTTGCCAACTTCCCTTATCTACATTGTTCCAACGTGCCAGAGGCTGTTCACCTTGGAGACCTGGGGATATGGATAAGGCCCTTGTGAGACTTCCACCATCTCCCCCAGATTTTCAACTGCCAGCGAGAATTCACCCTCAAGAAGTTTGTTCCAAAAAACATTTTTTTTTCTAAAAGTGAAGCATTCTTTCCTTGCATCACTTTTACTTCTTTTATCAATTACTTTGTGCCCTCTCATTCTGGTGTAGTGTGGAAAAAATAATCCCTTCAAAAAGCTGAAAGGGTCGGGGAAGGTGTGTTTAGTGGTAGATTTAGGCTGGAGATGGCAGAATTGGCTGAGGGTGATGTGGTAAACCTTGAGGCTGGTAGGGTGGAAGGTGAGGACGTGTGAAATAACATCATGTTTCTGGAAGAGAGAGGGGAAAGGGTAAGAACAGAATGCCAGAAATACGTTGGATACAGTGGGATGCCCTTCAACCTCACCGAGGTAGGGAATTCTCAGTTAAAGATAAACAAAGACAGCCAAATGCTCGAGTTTGAAAGGTCATATTGTGAGAACAGATAAAACAGAAAGAGGGGAAATGGAGTCCAGTCCTTACAGGAAGCAGTGTGTGAATTAAGTTAGCTGTAGCTTGCAATGGAAATGATCAAAGCCTCCTTTAGTTCCTTCCTTGTTTCTCTTAGCAGCCGTGTATACATTATATACATCCTGTGATTCCAACTGTTGAGACTTGTAAATGTAAAAAACTCTATTCGTTCAGTCCTATTACAGTGTAACAACACAATGGCAAGTTTTGGCACAGACATTGTGGGACAGGTCAGCATGGTGTATTACCTTTGCTTTTAAATCCTTATTTTCTTCCAGTAGTAACTCGTACTTCTGCCTCAGTTCTATCACTTCAAGTCGCAGTGTTTCAACATCTGCAGTCTCAGGGCCTGCTGTGCCCAAATGCTGTTTCAAAAAGCTAATATATATATTAAGGAAATAAACCCAAGCATCTTTCAATACAGTGAAATTATCACAGCATCGTGCCAGCTACTTAGAAACAAAGACAAACTCAGACTGTAAATATTAATCCACAATAACACAGGAACTGTTTCACAGAATGGGGCAGTTGAATCAACAACGCAGTCACAGTTCCCTCAGCCTTCCAAACCATACATTCAGCCTCTCTTGCATGATGCAAAGTGGCAATTTAAGCTTTTTATAAATAAGCAGCAACGTCAACAGATCTTTTCATGATCCGCCCCTCATCTGCTCCAATTCCTGTGGCAGGTGGGACAGTAAAATTATGTCCTCAACTCCTTATTATACACCTATGACCGTGTGGCTAAATTCTCCTCCAACCTGATTTTAAATTCTGATGACCCCACCTCAGTGGGTCAGGTTTCAAACAATGACAGAGTTCAGGAATCAGAGAGAGAATCTGGTGAACTGGTGCAACAACAGCCCAATTGATGAAGATCCCATCACAATCCAAGATAACTTTCTTCCTGTCCATTATGCCACCAATCTTGGTGTCATCTACAAACTTACTAATCATGCCCCCTATATCTCACCTAAATCATTAATATTAATGACAAATAACAATGGAGACAGCACCAATCGCTGAGGCACACCGCTGGTCACAGGCCTCCAGATTGAAAAACAACCTTCTATAACCACCCTCTGGATTCTGTCATCAAACCAACTATGTATCCATTTAGCTATCTCACCCTGGATCTGTGAGACTTAACCAAGTTGGTTAACTTGGTAACCAATGGTAACCAAGTCACCATTGGTTGGTGACTCAACAACCAATCACCAGGCAAGACTGTTCTCTTCCTGTTGGGGAACACTTCAGCGGTCATGGGTATTCGGCCTCTGATCTTCTGGTAAACATTCTCCAAAGGGGCCTTCATGACACACGACAGTGCAGAGTCGCTGAGCAGAGACTGATAGCCAAGTTCCGCACACACGAGGACGGTCTTAATAGGGATCTTGAGTTCATGTCACACTATCGGGAAGGATCGTTGGAGCAGTATGTGGCTAGCCCGACTAGAGAAGGGGCTATACTGGACTTAGTTCTGAGTAATGAGCCAGGGCAGGTGATTGATGTTGTAGTGGGGGAACATGTGGCTAACAGTGACCACAATTCTGTCTATTTTAGGATACAGATGGAAAAAGATGCTTATTGCCCTAGGGGCAGTGTGCTGAATTGGGGGAAGGCTAACTACGGTCGGATTAGGCAGGAACTTATGGAAACTGATTGGGAACGGTTGTTCGAGGGTAACTCCATGCTAGGCATGTGGAATTCTTTCAAGGGAATACTGAAAATGTTGCAAGATAGATACGTGCCGGCCAAGAGGAAAGATGGGAAAGGTAGGATTAGAGAGCCATGGATTACTAGGGATATTGAGGACTTGGTTAGGAAGAAAAGAGAGGCGTATGATAGGTCAAAGCAGCTGGGAACGGAGAAAGCGTTGGAGGAATATACAGAGAGTAGGAGGGAGTTCAAACAGGGAGTTAGAAGGGCAAAAAGGGGGCGTGAAATGATTTTGGCAGATAGGATTAAGGAAAATCCAAAGGCTTTTTACTCCTATGTTAGGAATAAAAGGGTGGTTAGAGGAAAAATCAGACCTCTTAGGGACAGAGGAGGGGAACTGTGCTTAGAGCCCGAGGGAATGGCAGAGATCCTGAATGAATACTTTGCGTCGGTATTCACGAAGGAGAGGGGCTTGTTGACAGCTCCTGTCTCTGAGGGAGCTGTGGACCGGTTGAGGGAAATATCCATACTGAGGGAGGAAGTGTTAGAGCTTCTAGGCAGCATTAAAACTGATAAATCTCCGGGGCCTGATGGCATTTATCCCAGGCTGCTTAGGGAGGTGCGAGGTGAAATTGCTGGGCCTCTGACGCAAATCTTTGTCTCTTCCTTGGACACAGGTGAGGTCCCAGAGGACTGGAGAATAGCTAATGTTGTATCATTGTTTAAAAAGGGTAGTAGGGATAACCCTGGAAATTATAGGCCGGTGAGTTTGACATCAGTGGTAGGGAAGCTGTTGGAGGGGATTCTTAGAGATAGGATGTATAGGCACTTAGAGCGTTGCGATCTGATTAGGGATACGCAGCATGGATTTGTTAAGGGGAGGTCGTGCCTTACAAATCTGGTAGAAAATTTTGAGGAGGTGACAAAACGGTGGACGAAGGGCGAGCTGTTGATGTCGTCTATATGGATTTTAGTAAGGCGTTTGACAAAGTCCCTCATGGGAGGTTAGTCGAGAAGGTCAGATCATGGGATACAAGGACAGGTAGCTAGATGGAATAAGTTAACTGGCTTGGTAGGGGTTTTTCTAGCTGGAGGTCGGTCACTAGTGGTGTGCCGCAGGGCTCGGTACTGGGACCTCTTCTATTTGTAATATATATAAATGACTTGGAAGAGGGAGTAAGTGGAGTGATCAGCAAGTTTGCAGACGATACAAAGATGGCTGGACTTGCGGATAGTGAGGAGCATTGTCAGGCGATGCAGCAGGACATAGATAGGCTGGTAGCTTGGGCAGACAGATGGCAGATAGAATTCAATCCTGATAAATGTGAGGTGATGCATTTCGGGAGAAAGAATGTAGGGGGGAGGTATATGATAAAGGGTAGACCTATTAAGAGTATAGAAACGCAGAGGGACCTGGGGTGCAGGTGAACAAGTCTCTGAAGGTGGCAGAGCAAGTGGAGAAGGTGTGAAGAAAGCATATAGTATGCTAGCCTTTATAGGAAGGAGTATAGAGTACAAGAGCTGGCCTTTAATGTTGCAGTTGTATAAAACACTGGTTAGACCTCATTTGGAATACTGCGTCCAGTTCTGGTTGCCTTACTACCGGAAGGATGTGGAGACTCTGGAGAGAGTGCAGAGGAGGTTTACCAGGACGCTGCCTGGTATGGAAGGTCTGAGTTACGAGGAGAGATTCGGCAAATTGGGACTGTTTTCCTTAGACAGATGTAGACTGAGAGATCTAATAGAGGCGTACAAGATTATGAGGGGTAAAGATAGAGTAAACAGGGTTAATCTTTTTCCTAGGATGCACTCGAATAGCACGAGGGGTCACGGGCTTACGGTGAGGGGGGGTAAGGTATAATTTGGATGCTAGAGGGAGTTTTTTCACACAGAGGGTGGTGGGGGTATAGAATGGCTGCCAAGTAAAGTGGTGGAGGCAGGTACTCTGGAGTTATTTAAGAAATACTTAGATGGGCACATGAACAGAATGGGAATGGAGGGGTATAGAAAACTGATTTAAAATAGGGATCATGAGCCGTGGGAGTTTCCTGGGAAGTGTGTAAATAGATGATGATATTTTTATCCTACAGGTGCTTTGGTCCACCTTGTTGTCTAACGAGGGGCATACACGCGATGGGTCGTGAGAGGGCTGCTCTTGGATTTTTTTTTCGAGAGTATCCTAGTGCTTCACGTCGTTAGTGTATGCTTGACCTGGACCATCTGATGGGCAACACGACAGCTCAGTGACTATCGCTGTGCTGTGCAGATACATGGATTTGGGCCTGTGTCTGTGGGAGTTTGCGCATTCTCCCCGTGCTTGCGTGGGTTTTCTCCGGGTGCTCCGGTTTCCTCCCACATCCCAAAGATGTGCTCTTAGACTAATTGGCAAAACAAATTCTCCCTAAATTGTCTCAAATTTGGTTTTTAATCCATAGATCTATAAACATGGACAGGGATCACGGGTAGAGGTGGGAACATCGGGGTGATAGCGTGGGCTCGTTGGGCTGAAGGGCCTGTTTCCCGTGCTGTTTTGTTCTTTGTTCTATCTGTAACCTCCATAACTTGCCTGGCTTTGCAAAACCTAATTTACTGTACTCCCTGGAGATGATACACATCTCTTTAACCTGGGCTTTAATGCTCCTTCCACTCAGATTGTTGGCCTCTTTAAGACTCGAATAGCAGATGAGTTGTAAAGACTCATCTGAAGTTGTAAACTCTCTATGCTGTTATACACTCTGTCTGAGGCCAGAATTCTCCACACACCTGACAAAGGGGCAAACCCAAAAGCTTGTGAGTTTACTATCAAATAAACCTGTTAAACTTTAACCTGGTATTGTCAGACTTCTTACTGTGTTTACCCCAGTCCAATGACAGCATTTCCACATTATGACTACCAGGGATCGATGCTGGGTCCTGCATGTGATACCTTGTCAAAGGCCTTGCTAAAGTCCATGTAGCCAACATTAACTGCACTGCCCTCATCTACATTCTTTGTTTTTTTAAAGAATAACCATCAAATTTGTGAGACATGATTTTCCACTCAGAAAGCCATGCTGTCCCTAATTAGTCCTTGTGTCTCTGAGTGCCTGTAGATCCTGTCTCTCAAAATACCTTCCAACAAATTACCAGCACAGATGTGAGGCTCACTGGCCTGTAGTTCCCAGGCTTTTCCCCAGACTCCTTTAAACAAAGGCACAACATTTTCCACTCTCCAATCAAAGTTTTAAGGTGCTTGTGGATAAGGATGAGAATGGTCCTCAGACAAAGGTGCTAAACTGGGGGAAGGTTACTACATTAGGCAGGATCTGGAGAGTGCTGATTAGGGGAGGCTGTTTGAGGGTAAATCATCCTCCAACCCATGGGATTTAATCAAATATTAGCTGATTGAAGTTTAGTACCAGTGCATGTGAGAATGAATGGTAAGTGTGGCAAGTATCAGGGACCCCGGAATAACAAAGGGATATTATGACCTTGTCAAAAGGCAAAAGGAAGCATTCATAAGGTCTAAAAGGCTTAGGACAGTTGAAGCCCTTGAAGAATAAAAAGAATGTAGGAAGGAACTTATGGAAGAAGTTAGGAGGGCTAAAAGGGGTCATGAAAAGTCATTGGCAAACAGGATTAAAGAAAATCCTAAGGCATTTTATACGTATGGTAAAGATTAAGGTAACCAGGAAAAGGGTTGGTCCATTCAAGGATAGTGGAGGGAAGCTATGCATGGACCAGAAGAAATGGGCCAGATACTAAATGAATACTTTGCCTCAGTATTTACCAAAGAGAGGGACTTGATGGATGAGCAGCCTAGGGTAGGGTGTGTAGAAATTCTGGGTCACATCAATATCAAAAAAGTAGTGGCATTGGGCATCTTAAAAAGCATTAATGAGATCGACTCCAGGATAGAGGGAGGCAAGGATGGAAATTACTGGGGCCTTGAAAGAAATCTTTGTATCCTCATTAGCTACAGGTGATGTTCCAGAGGACCGGACAATAGCTAACGTCATTCCAAAGTTTAAAATGAGCAACAGGGAAATTATCGGCCAGTGAACCTTATGTCAGCAGTAGGGAAGTTATTGGAAAAGATTCTTGGGACAAAATTTACTTACATTTGGAAACAAATGGACTTCTTAGTGATAGCACGGCTTTTTGAAAGGGAAGTCATGCCTCACTAACTTGATTGAGCTTTTCAAGGAACTGACGAAGATGATAGATGAAGGAAAGGCAGTGGATGTTGTATACATGGACTTCAATAAAGCCTTTTGCAAGCAATCTCATGATGGACAGGTATGAAAGGTGAAGTCACATTGGATCAGAGAAGAGCTGGCAAGATGGAGGCAGAACTGGCTTGGCGACAGAAGAGGATAGCAGTAGAAGAGTGCTTTTCTGATTGGAAGGCTGTGACTAGTGGTGTTCCACAAGGATCAGTTCTAGGACTTTTGCTGTTCATAATATATATAAATAATTTGGAGGAAAATATAGCTGCTCTGATTAATAAGTTTGTAGACAACACAAAAATTGGTGGAGTTGCAGATAGTGAAGAGGATTGTCAGAATGTACAGCAAGGCATAACTGGTTGGAGACTTTGATGGAGAAATGGAGTTTAATCCAGAGAAGTGAGAGATAATGCATTTTAGAAGGTCCAATGCATGTAGGAATTATACAGTAAATAGCAGAACTCTGGAATATTGAGAGAGAGATCGGGGCATAAATGTCCTCCAATCTCTGAAAGCAGTAACACAAGTGGATAAGTTTGTTAAGAAAGCATAGGCATGCTAGCCTTCATTGATGGGGGGCATTGAATATAAACATTGGCAAGTCATGCTGCAACTGTACAGAATCTTAATTAAATTTCATTCAGAATTGTACACATATTCTAATTGCTACACTATCAGAAGGATGTGGATGTTTTGGAGAGGATACAGAAGCAGTTTACCCAGAATGTTGCCTGGTCTGGAATGATGGAAGTTCAGGGATGATCTGATGGAGGTGTACAAGATTATGAGTGGCAGAGACAGAATGGATAGTCAGATGCTCTTTCCTACAATAGAAAAGTCAAGTATGAATGCATGTAGGTTTAAGGTGCATGGTGGGAGCAGGTACAATAGCAGCATTTAAGGAGCAACTAGACAATTACTTGAATAGAACGGAAATGAAAGGATACGGACTCCTTAAGTGTTACAGTTTTAGTTTACTCAAGACATCATGATTGGTGTAGGCTTGCAAGGCCAAACAGCCCGTTTCTATGCTGTACTTTGTTCTTGGTATAGATCCAGCTCCATCCAAGACCACAAGAAACAAAGCGCAGTCCATCACACAAACCAGCCTTCCATCATTGACTCGGAGACTTCCCAGTGTCTCAGAAAAGCAGTCAGCGTAATCACCTCACACATGCTCTCTTACACCTTCTTCTGTTGGAGGTCACGTACCAACCAACTCAGGTTGGAGCTTCTTTCCTGCTGCCATTAGATTTTTGGTATTACCTCATATGAAGGTGAATTTTCTCTACGCCCTAGCTATGATTGCAACACCACATTCTGCACTCTCTCCTTTCCTTCTCTATGAATGGTATGCTGTGTCTATATAGCAAGCAAGAAACAATACTTTTCATTGTATGCTAATACATGTGACAACAATAAGCCAAATCAAAGAGAGATCGGGCAATTCTTTTTGATCAATAAAGGATACTCCATTGCATTGTTGGGCTTCTCCGGTTCCTCATAGAGGGCAACCAGCACTGAAAAATAAAGGTATTTCATTTCCGTACATTTGATGCAAAGATCACTGTGAAGACGTCATAAAATACCTGTTCCGTGCCTCAGCCATTTTCTCATTTTACATTCCTCTTCTCGTCCTCCAAAGGACCAATGTTTACAAATATATAAAACAGTATGTCTAAAGTGGAAACTTTTGCTATCTGTTTTTATATTCTGAGCTAGTTTACCATCATAATCCACCTTACTTTTCTTTATATCTTTTCTCATGGCTTTCTGTTGACCTTTCTGTTCCCTGGAGAGACGTAGGTTGAGAGGCGACCTGATAGAGGTTTATAAAATGTTGAGAGGAATAGATAGGGTGGACTCTCAGAGACTATTTCCCCAAGCAGAAATGGCCAATATGAGAGGACACAGATTTAAGGTGCAGGGAAGCAAATACAAAGGAGATGTCAGGGGTAGGTTTTTCACTCAGAGGGTAGTGAGTGAATGGAACCGTCTGCTGTCGGAGGTTGTTGAGGGAAACTCACTGGGGTCTTTTAAGAGACTTCTGGATGAGTAAATGGAAAAGAATAGGATAGGGGGTTATAGATAGGTCTGTGGATTGGTAGATGTGATCGGCGCAACTTGTGGGCCGAAGGGCCTGTTTGTGCTGTATTGTTCTATGTTTAAAGATTTCCCAATCCTCACATTTTCCACTAATGTTTGCCACTTTGTATGCATTTTGATACTCTTTATTTCTTTAGATCTCCATCGCTGATTATTTCTTTTTCTACAGTCCTTCCTTATCACTGGTACACACTTTTGCTGAGCACTGTGAAAAATCACTTTGAAAGTCCTCCACTGTTCCTCAATTGTCCCACCTTAAAGATTTTGTTCCCAGTCTACCTTAGCCAACTCCTCCCTCATCCCATTGTAGTCTCATTTGTTTAAGCATCAGACTCTGACATTGGAATTTACCTTCTCAGGCTCCATCTATATTTTAAATTCAATTCCCATCATGACTATCCTGCAACTTTGTCTCTGAAATGGCCACCAAATCATAATCATTCACAATGATTTTTGCCATCAACTCAAACCTTGTTTCAAATGCTATGAGCATTCAGATAAAATGCCTTTATGTAGTTTTTGAACCTCCTTTTGAATTAATTACATCTAAGTTTTCCTTCTTTTAACTTTTTTCCTGATTTTTAGCCTTCTTCCCACATTTTGTCCTTGCTCCCTGTTTCTCGAACTCCTTACAAACGTTCCCATCCCCCTGGCAAAGAACAGCACAGCACAGAACAGGCCCTTCAGCTCTGCAAGCCTGCGCTGGTCACGTTTACCTATCTCAACTAACTAGTTGTATTTCCCATTTATTCATATCCCTATCAAGATCAGTTTTAAATGTCGCTAACGTATCTGCCTCAACCATCTTACTTGGCAGTGCATTCCAGGCCCCACCACCCTCTGTGTAAAAAACTTGCCCCACACATCTCCACTGAACCTTTCCCCACTTACCTTGAAGGTGTGCCCCCTTGTAATTGTCATTTCTGCCCTGGGAAAAAGCTTCCAACTGTTCACCCTATTTAAACCTCTCAATTTTACAAACATCTATTAGGTCACCCCCTCAGCTTATGTCTTTCCAGGGAGAACAATCCCAGTTTATTCAATTGTTAATAGTCTCTACACCAGGCAACATCCTGATAAACCTTTTCTGCACTCTCTCCAAAGCCTTCATTCCTCTGCAGGGATGCAGAATGATTAAGTGAGTGGGAAACAAGATGACAGATAGTGTATCAAATAAGGAAGTTATTAAAAGCCAAATATTTTGAAGTGGTGGGAAAGGTGCAACTGTGAACATTAATAGGATTTGGATGCATCTGTATAAAGTTAAGCTGCAGGTGCAGCGAGTAAATGTCATACTGATCTGTACAAGAATATACAAGAATAAAAAATATCAAATATTTCTAGCACTTTTGATTTTCTATATTCTCCATTAAATACTGGAAAGACTGAAGCCGTTGACTTTGACATCCATTCCCTAGCTACTGACTACTTCCCTCTTCCAAACTGCTGTCTGTGAATAAACCAGATATTTGGGGTCATATTTGAAGATGAGACAAGATTCTGACATGCTCTAAGACTATCTATTTTCACTTCTATAACTCTAACTCTCTTATCCCATTGACTGCTGAAATCCTGATTCATGCCTTTGTTTAATCTCAATAAGATCATTCTAAACTTCTGGCCTTCCAAATTGCACTCTCTGTAAACTGAAAGCATCTAAGTCCTTAACTTGCACTTTACTCATTAATATCAGCTGGTTCAGCACTCCTGACATTAATTACTGCAGTTATAGATAGTGTATGATTGAGGATCTGACTCCTCCACAATTCTCTACTTTCCCATCTTCCTTCAAGATATTCCCTCAAACTTGCCTTGGTAACAAAACTTTTGTCTGCCCTAATATCACCTTACATGGCTTAGTGTCTAATTCTGTACTAGAACATTCCTATAGCGACTTTAATATAAGTTGTCACTGAGATGATAAACTCCAACAATCACTACTATTGACTTCAATTTTGCAAGCATAGCATAATGCTACCTTCAGTCAAATGCTGCGTTTGCTCCGACCTCACCTCAATCCGTGTTTGGAGAAGATTATTTTAGAGGGGTGGAGTTAAGTGTAACACCACCACTTTGATGATTGAGAGTAGGCTGGTAAGGCAGGGGGTATGATGTGGACTGGAGTAAACACAGTGAGAAGTCTCACAACACCAAGTTAAAGTCCAACAGATTTACTGGTAGCACAAACCACAAGCTTTTGGAGAGCTGCCTCTTCATCAGGTGAGTGGGAGTTATGTTCGCAAACTAGGCATATATAGACACAAACTCAATTTACAAGATAATGTTTGGAATGCAAATCTTTATGGGTAATCAAGTCTTAAAAATGTACAGACAGTGTGAGTGGAGAGAGGGTTAAGCACAGGTTAAAGAGATGTGTATTGTCTCCAGACAGGACTTTTAACGAGATTTTGCAAGTCCAGGCAAGTCATGGGAGTTACAGATAGTGTGACATGAACCCAAGATCCCGGTTGAGGCCACCCTTGTACGTCTTGGCTATCAGTCTCTGCTCAGTGACTCCGCGCTGTTGTGTGTCGTGAAAGCCGCCTTGGAGAACGCTTACCGAAAATCAGAGGCCGAATGCCCGTGACTGCTGAAGTGTTCACCAACAGTAAGGGAACAATCTCGCCCTGGTGTTTGTCATCCAATACTTGCCCGGAACGGAGAAGCTACAATATCATCTCCAGAGCCTTCTACATGTCACCAATGAAGACGAACATCTCACCAAGGCCACCCCATACCCTCGTTTCTTGCCTTCAAAGAACCACACAATCTTAAACAGACCACTGTCCGCAGCAAACTACCCAGAACCTCAGGAGAACAGTGACCACGATGCTACACAACCCTGCCACAGCAACTTTTGCTAGATGTGCCAGATCATCGATATGGATGCCCTCCAGATATACGGTACTTACTCTTGCAACTCGGCCAATGTTGTCTACCTGATACGCTGCAGGAAAGAATGTCCCAAGGCATTGGGAAAACCATATAGACGCTACAACAACGGATGAATGAACGTCGCTCGACAATCACCAGGCAAGTCTGTTACCTTCCTGTTGGCAAACACTTCAGTGGTCACGGGCATTCGGCCTCTGATCTTCAGATAAGCGTTCTCCAAGACAGCCTTCACGACAGCGCAGAGTCGCTGAGCAGAGACTGATAGCCAAGTTTTGTGATGGAGAAGGAGAGCACTTAGACTAAAGGTTTGAGATGTGTCTATTTTAACACAAGGAGTGTTGTGAACAAACTGGATGAGCTCTGAGCATGGATCGCTACTTGGAAATGTGATGTGGTGGCCATTACAGAGACTTGGATGACTGTTGATCAGAGATGGTGTCACGGCTGTAGAAAATATGGACGCCATGGAGGGACTGTCTACAGAGTCTCTGTGGGTGGAGGTTCGGAACAGGAAGGGGTCATTAACTTTACTGGGTGTTTTCTACAGGCCGCTCAATAGTAACAAGGATGTTGAGAAGCAGATAGGGAAACAGATCCTGGAGAGATGCAATAATAACAGAGTTATCGTGATGGGAGATTTTAATTTCCCAAACATCGATTCGAATCTCCCTAGGTTAAGGGTTTAGATGGGAGGAGTTTGTTAGGTGTGTTCAGGAGGGTTTTCTGACAATATGTAGATAAGCCTACAAGAAGAGAGGCTGTACTTGATTTGGTATTGGGAAATGAACCTGGACAAGTGTCAAATCTCTCAGTGGGAGAGCGTTTTGGGGATAGTGATCATAACTGTATCTCCTTTACATTGGCATTGGAGAGAAATAGGATCAGACAAACTAGGAAAGTGTTTATCCGGAATAAGGGGAAATATGAGGCTATCAGGCAGGAAATTAGAGGCATATATTGGAAAGAGGTTTTCTCAGGAAAACGTATGGAAGAAATGTGGCAAATTTTCAAGGAATATTTGTCTGGAGTTCTGCACAGCAACATCCAATGAGACAGAGAAGTTGTGGTAGGTTACAGGAACTGTGGTGCACGAAAGCTGTAATGAATTTAGCCAAGAAGAAAAGAAAAGTTTACAAAAGGTTCAGAGAGCCTTATGTTAGAGATCTAGAAGAGTATACAGCTAGTAGGAAAGAACTTAAGAAAATTAGGAGAGCCAGAAGGGGTCATGAGAAGGCCTTGGCAGGTAAGATTAAAGAGAACCCCATAGCATTCTACAAATAGAATGAAGAGAAAGAGGATAAGATGTGAAAGAATAGGACCTATCAAGTGTGACGGTGGGAAAGTTTGTATAGAACTGGTAGAAATAGCAGAGGTGCTTAATGAATCCTTTACTTCAGTATTCACAGTGGAGAAGGATCTTGATGGTTGTAATGCAGACTTGCAGCAAACTGAAAAGCTTGAGAATGTAGATATTAAGAGGATGTGTTGGAGCTTCTGAAAAGCATCAAGTTAGATAAGTCGCCAGGATCAGAGGGATGTACCCAGGTTACTGTGGGAGGCGAGGTAAGAGATTGCTGAGTCTCTGGAGAAGATCTTTGCGTCATCAATGGAGACGGGAGAGGTTCTGGAAGATTGGAGAATTGCGGATGTGGTTCCTTTATTCAAGAAAGGAGTAGAGATAGCCCAGGAAATTATAGACCAGTGAGTCTAACCTCAATGGTTGTTAAGTTGATGAAGAAGATCCTGAGAGGCAGGATTTATGAACATTTGGAGAGGTATAATATGATCAAGAATAGTTAATTAAGGGATCTTGGGTTCATGTCACACTATCTGTAACCCCCATGACTTGCCTGGGCTTGCAAAATCTCACTAACTGTCCTGTCTGGAGTCAAACGTAAATCGTGCCTTACGAGCCTGATTGAATTTTTTGAGAATGTATCTAAACACATTGACTAAGGGATAGCGGGAGATGTAGTTTACATGGACTTCAGCAAGGCATTGTCCCATGCAAGGGTTATTGACAAAGTGAGGGGACATGGGATCCGAGGGGACATGGGATCCGAGGGGACATGGGATCCGAGGGGACATGGGATCCGAGGGGACATTGCTTTGTGGATTCAGAACTAGCTTGCCCACAAGAAGGCAGAGTGGTTGTAGATAGGACTTTTTCTGCATGGAGGTCGGTCAGCAGTGGATTGCCCCAGGGATCTGTTCTGGGACCCTTGCTCTTCGTGATTTTTATAAATGACCTGAATGAAGAAGTGGAGGGATGGTTTGCTAAGTTTGCTGATGACACAAGTTGGACATGTTGTGGATAGTCTGGAGGGATGTCAGAAGATGCAGCGAGACATTGATAGGATGCAAGTCTGGGCGGAGAAGTGGCAGATGGACTTCAATCCAGATAAGTGTATGGTGATTCATTTTGGCAGGTCAAATAGGATGACGGAATATAATGTTGAGGGTAAGACTCTTGGCAGTGTGGAAAATCAGAAGGAACTTAGGGTCTCAGTTCCTAGAATGATCAAAGTAGCTTCGCAGGTAGAGGCTGTGGTTAAGAAGGCGTATGGTGGACTGGCTTTCATCAATCGAGGGATTGAGTTCAGGAGTTGGGATATAATGCTGCAGCTGTATAAGACTCTTATCAGACCCCACTTGGAGTACTGTGCTCAGTTCTGGTCACCTCATTACAAGAAGAATGTGGAAGCTACTGAAAGAGTGCAGAGGAGATTTACAAGGATGTTACCTGGATTGGGAGGCATGCCTTATGAGGATAGGTTGAGGGAACTTGATCTTTTCTCCTTGGAGAGACGAAGGATGAGGGGTGACCTGATAGAGGTGTATAAGATGTTGAGAGGTATAGATTGGGTGGATTCTCAGAGGCTTTTTCCCAGGGTTGAAATGATTGTTATGAGAGAACACAGGTTTAAGGTGCTGGGGAGCAGGTACACAGATGTCAGGGGTATGTTTTTTGCTCAGAGGGTGGTGGATGCGTGGAATCACGGAACTTAGTAAGACACAGGGTTATAGGTAGGCCTAGTAAGTAGGGACATGTTCAAGGCAACTTGTGGGCCGAAGGGCCTGTTTGTGCTGTAGTTTTTCTATGTTTCTAAGTTCCGCACAAGAATGGCCTCAACCAGGATCTTGGGTTCATGTCACACTATCTGTAACCCCCATGACTTGCCTGGGCTTGCAATATTTCACTAACTGTCCTGTCTGGAGACAATACACATCTCTTTAATCTGTGCTTAACTCTCTCCCTCTCTACTCACGTTGTCCTGTACCTTTAAGACTGTAAAGACTCACATTCCAACCATTATTTTGTAAATTGAGTTTGTGTCTCTATTTGCCCTGTTTGTGAACAAAACTCCACTCACCTGATGAAGGGGCAGCCAAATAAGCTTGTTCGACTTTAACCTGGTGTTGTGAGACTTTTTACAAGGCAGTGGGGCCAGTTTTGGAGTCATCTTTGCTTGGAGTTGAGCAATTTCCCACCTTGTGAGATCGAAGTCAGTGCTGTGGCAGCACTGAACTAGTTGACTACAGGCAGAATAGAGATCAAAAAATGCAAAAATACCTTTTGTAAGCATATCCAAAACACCGCCTTTTTCTAAATATCTACGAAATTGTTCTCGTCGGGAATCACCAGCCTGAATTGAAAAAGGAGTAGAACGTCTGTATGTTAATGTAATAAAGAATATAAACAAAAATACTCTTCCTACGCTCCCTTCTGCCCCAAACCCTCCCCATTCTTCCAACCACCCCACAACACCAACCCCCCCCCCCCCCCAACCCCTCACACTGCCCCCATCCCCCCTCCCTCCTCATCCCTTCCTCCCTCCCTCCACTTCCTCCCTCCTCCCTCCACTTCCTCCCTCCTTCTCCCCTCCACTTCCCTCCCCATCCACTTCCTTCTTAAAAACCCTCCCTCCCCTCCACCTTCCCTCCCTCCTTCTCCCCCCTCCACTTCCCTCCCTCCCTCCACTCCCTCCTCCCTCCAACTCCTTCCTTCCTCCCTCCCTCCACTTCCCTCCCTCCTTCTCCCCCCACTCCTTCCCTCCCTCCCTCCTTCTCCCCCTCCCTTACCTCCCTCCACTTCCCCCCCTCCCCCCTCCACTTCCCCCCTCCTCCCCCTCCACTTCCCTCCCTCCCCCCCACTCCACTCCTCCCTCCCCCCCCCTCCCAAACCCCCCCCCCCCCCCCCCTCCACTTCCTCCACTCCATCCCCCCTCCACTTCCCTCCTCCCTCCTCACACTTCCCTCCCTCCCTCCCCCCTCCACTTCCCTCCCTCCCTCCCCCCTCCACTTCCCCCCTCAACCTCCCCCCTCAACTTCCCCCCTCCTCCCCCTCCACGCCCTCCCTCCCTCCCCCTCCACTTCCTCCCTCCCCCTCCCTCCCTCCCCCTCCACTTCCCTCCCTCCCTCCCCCCTCCACTTCCCTCCCTCCCTCCCCCTCCACTTCCCTCCCTCCCTCCCCCTCCACTTCCCCCTCCCTCCCCTCCACTTCCCTCCCCCCTCCCCCCTCACACTTCCCCCCTCCTCTTCCCCCTCCACTTCCCTCCCTCCTTCTCCCCCTCCATCCCTCCAACCCTCCTCCCCCCTCCACTTCCCTCCCCTTCTCCCCCTCCACTTCCCTCCCCCACTTCCCACCCTCCCCCTCCACTTCCCCCCTCCACCTCCACTTCCCCCCCCTCCCCACACTTCCTCCCTCCTTCTCCCCTCCACTCCCTCCCTCCACTTCCCACCCTCCCCCTCCCCTCCCACCCTCCCCCTCCCACACTTCCCATCCCCCTCCCCCCACTTCCCTCCCCATCCCCTCCCTTCCTCCCCCTCCCCCATCTCCCACCCTCCCCCCTTCCCTCCCCACCCTCCCCCCTTGTCAACACCTCCCCCCCTCCCCTTCCCCTCCCCCCCTCCCCCCTTCCCTCCCCCCCACACCCTCCCCCCCCCCCTCCCCCCCTCCCCCCTCCCCCTTCCCCCCCCCCCTCCCCCCCTCCCCCCTCCCTCCCCCCCCTCCCCCCCT
>JAGIQG010000020.1:140817-144027 GCA_024679065.1 Sphyrna mokarran
CCCCCCACCACCCCACCCCCCCCCTCCCCCCACCAACCCAACCACCCCCACCACCCCACCCCCCACAACAACCCCCACCCCCCACCACATACCCCGTCCCCCCCCTCCCCCACTCCCCCGTCCCCTCCCCCCCCCACCTCCCCCTCCCCCCACACCCCCGTCCCCCCCCCCCCTCCCCCCCACATCCCCCGCCCCCCCCCCCCCACCCCCCACATCCCCCCACATCCCCCACCCACCCCCTCCCCCCACATCCCACGTCCCCCAAATCCCCCCCCCCCAAATCCCCCGTCCCCATTACCCGGTAATGCGCCATGTTGATCCTCTCTCAGCTCCCAGTTGTTGTTGTTTTGACTCTTTCCGGGTTTGTTTCCATGGCGACGGAGTGGGCGGGGCGCCGCATACGGGCAACATGTCCGCAACCAATCACACAGAGACGTTCGGCGCAGCCAATCAGGGTAAAGTGCTACTCGTAACTCGCCAATCACAGCCCAGGTAAGCTGTCCCAAGTGACCATTCACAGAACAGCGGGAAACTATTGAATTCTCACCCAAAATCTACTCACCTTCACCCAAAATCTACTCACCTTCACCCAAAATCTACTCACCTTCACCCAAAATCTACTCACCCTCACCCAAAATCTACTCACCTTCCCCCAAAATCTACTCACCTTCACCCAAAATCTACTCACCTTCACCCAAAATCTACTCACGCTCACCCAAAATCTACTCACGCTCACCCAAAATCTACTCACCTTCACCCAAAATCTACTCACCTTCACCCAAAATCTACTCACGCTCACCCAAAATCTACTCACCTTCCCCCAAAATCTACTCACCCTCACCCAAAATCTACTCACCTTCACCCAAAATCTACTCACCTTCTCCCAAAATCTACTCACCTTCACCCAAAATCTACTCACCTTCACCCAAAATCTACTCACCTTCACCCAAAATCTACTCACCTTCACCCAAAATCTACTCACCTTCACCCAAAATCTACTCACCTTCACCCAAAATCTACTCACCTTCACCCAAAATCTACTCACCTTCACCCAAAATCTACTCACCTTCACCCAAAATCTACTCACCTTCACCCAAAATCTACTCACCTTCACCCAAAATCTACTCACCTTCTCCCAAAATCTACTCACCTTCACCCAAAATCTACTCACGCTCACCCAAAATCTACTCACCTTCCCCCAAAATCTACTCACCTTCACCCAAAATCTACTCACCTTCACCCAAAATCTACTCACCTTCACCCAAAATCTACTCACCCTCACCCAAAATCTACTCACCTTCACCCAAAATCTACTCACCTTCACCCAAAATCTACTCACCTTCACCCAAAATCTACTCACCTTCACCCAAAATCTACTCACCTTCACCCAAAATCTACTCACCTTCACCCAAAATCTACTCACCTTCACCCAAAATCTACTCACCTTCACCCAAAATCTACTCACCTTCACCCAAAATCTACTCACCTTCACCCAAAATCTACTCACCTCCACCCAAAATCTACTCACCTTCACCCCAAAATCTACTCACCTTCACCCAAAATCTACTCACCTTCACCCAAAATCTACTCACCTTCACCCAAAATCTACTCACCTTCACCCAAAATCTACTCACCTTCTCCCAAAATCTACTCACCTTCACCCAAAATCTACTCACCTTCACCCAAAATCTACTCACCTTCACCCAAAATCTACTCACCTTCACCCAAAATCTACTCACCTTCACCCAAAATCTACTCACCTTCACCCAAAATCTACTCACCTTCTCCCAAAATCTACTCACCTTCACCCAAAATCTACTCACCTTCACCCAAAATCTACTCACCTTCACCCAAAATCTACTCACCTTCTCCCAAAATCTACTCACCTTCACCCAAAATCTACTCACCTTCACCCAAAATCTACTCACCTTCACCCAAAATCTACTCACCTTCACCCAAAATCTACTCACCTTCTCCCAAAATCTACTCACCTTTCCCAAAATCTACTCACCTTCACCCAAAATCTACTCACCTTCTCCCAAAATCTACTCACCTTCACCCAAAATCTACTCACCCTTCACCCAAAATCTACTCACCTTCACCCAAAATCTACTCACCTTCACCCAAAATCTACTCACCTTCACCCAAAATCTACTCACCTTCACCCAAAATCTACTCACCTTCACCCAAAATCTACTCACCTTCACCCAAAATCTACTCACCTTCACCCAAAATCTACTCACCTTCACCCAAAATCTACTCACCTTCACCCAAAATCTACTCACCTTCTCCCAAAATCTACTCACCTTCTCCCAAAATCTACTCACCTTCACCCAAAATCTACTCACCTTCACCCAAAATCTACTCACCTTCACCCAAAATCTACTCACCTTCTCCCAAAATCTACTCACCTTCACCCAAAATCTACTCACCTTCACCCAAAATCTACTCACCTTCACCCAAAATCTACTCACCTTCACCCAAAATCTACTCACCTTCACCCAAAATCTACTACCTTCTCCCCAAAATCTACTCACCTTCACCACCCCAAATCTACTCACCTTCTCCCAAATCTACTCACCTCCCTCCCAAATCTCACTCACCTTCACCCAAAATCTACTCACCTACTCCCAAAATCTACTCACCCTCACCCAAAATCTACTCACCTTCACCCAAATCTCCTCACCTTCACCCAAAATCTACTCACCTTCTCCCAAAATCTACTCACCTTCTCCCAAAATCTACTCACCTTCTCCCAAAATCTACTCACCTTCACCCAAAATCTACTCACCTTCTCCCAAAATCTACTCACCTTCACCCAAAATCTACTCACCTTCTCCCAAAATCTACTCACCTTCACCCAAAATCTACTCACCTTCACCCAAAATCTACTCACCTTCACCCAAAATATACTCACCTTCACCCAAAATCTACTCACCTTCACCCAAAATCTACTCACCTTCACCCAAAATCTACTCACCTTCACCCAAAATCTAATCACCTTTACCCAAAATCTACTCACCTTCTCCCAAAATCTACTCACCTTCTCCCAAAATCTACTCACCTTCACCCAAAATCTACTCACCTTCACCCAAAATCTACTCACCGTCACCCAAAATCTACTCACCCTCACCCAAAATCTACTCACCTTCACCCAAAATCTACTCACCTTCTCCCAAAATCTACTCACCTTCACCCAAAATCTACTCA
>JAGIQG010000020.1:144127-372303 GCA_024679065.1 Sphyrna mokarran
ATCTACTCACCTTCTCCCAAAATCTACTCACCTTCACCCAAAATCTACTCACCTTCTCCCAAAATCTACTCACCTTCACCCAAAATCTACTCACCTTCACCCAAAATCTACTCACCTTCACCCAAAATCTACTCACCTTCACCCAAAATCTACTCACCTTCTCCCAAAATCTACTCACCTTCACCCAAAATCTACTCACCTTCACCCAAAATCTACTCACCTTCACCCAAAATCTACTCACCTTCACCCAAAATCTACTCACCTTCACCCAAAATCTACTCACCTTCACCCAAAATCTACTCACCTTCACCCAAAATCTACTCACCTTCACCCAAAATCTACTCACCTTCACCCAAAATCTACTCACCTTCTCCCAAAATCTACTCACCTTCACCCAAAATCTACTCACCCTCACCCAAAATCTACTCACCTTCACCCAAAATCTACTCACCCTCACCCAAAATCTACTCACCTTCACCCAAAATCTACTCACCTTCACCCAAAATCTACTCACCTTCACCCAAAATCTACTCACCTTCACCCAAAATCTACTCACCTTCACCCAAAATCTACTCACCTTCACCCAAAATCTACTCACCTTCACCCAAAATCTACTCACCTTCTCCCAAAATCTACTCACCTTCACCCAAAATCTACTCACCTTCCCCAAAATCTATCACTCCCAAAATCTACTCACCTTCACCCAAAATCTACTACCTTCTCCTCCCAAAATCTACTCACCTTCACCCAAATCTACTCACCTTCTCCCAAAATCTACTCACCTTCCCAAATCTACTCACCTTCTCCAAATCTACTCACCTTCTCCCAAAATCTACTCACCTTCACCCAAAATCTACTCACCTTCTCCAAAATCTTCACTTCACCCAAAATTACTCACCTTCCCCAAAACTACTCACCTTCTCCAAAATCTACTCACCTTCACCCAAAATCTACTCACCTTCACCCAAAATCTACTCACCTTCTCCCAAAATCTACTCACCTTCTCCCAAAATCTACTCACCTTCTCCCAAAATTTACTCACCTTCACCCAAAATCTACTCACCTTCTCCCAAAATCTACTCACCTTCTCCCAA
This sequence comes from Sphyrna mokarran, assembly GCA_024679065.1. Lineage (NCBI taxonomy): Eukaryota > Metazoa > Chordata > Chondrichthyes > Carcharhiniformes > Carcharhinidae > Sphyrna > Sphyrna mokarran. The sequence goes on from JAGIQG010000020.1 coordinate 145,222, forward strand.
AATCTACTCACCTTCTCCCAAAATCTACTCACCTTCACCCGAAATCTACTCACCTTCTCCCAAAATCTACTCACCTTCACCCAAAATCTACTCACCTTCACCCGAAATCTACTCACCTTCACCCGAAATCTACTCACCTTCTCCCGAAATCTACTCACCTTCACCCGAAATCTACTCACCTTCACCCGAAATCTACTCACCTTCTCCCAAAATCTACTCACCTTCACCCAAAATCTACTCACCTTCTCCCAAAATCTACTCACCTTCACCCGAAATCTACTCACCTTCTCCCAAAATCTACTCACCTTCACCCGAAATCTACTCACCTTCTCCCAAAATTACTCACCTTCACCCAAAATCTACTCACTTCTCCCAAAATCTACTCACCTTCTCCCAAAATCTACTCACCTTCTCCCAAATCTACTCACTTACCAAATCTACTCACCTTCACCCAAAATCTACTCCCTTCTCCCAAAATTCTCACTTCACCCAAATCTACTCACCTTCTCCCAAAATCTACTCACCTTCACCCAAAATCTACTCACCTTCTCCCAAAATCTACTCACCTTCACCCGAAATCTACTCACCTTCACCCAAAATCTACTCACCTTCTCCCAAAATCTACTCACCTTCACCCAAAATCTACTCACCTTCTCCCAAAATCTACTCACCTTCACCCAAAATCTACTCACCTTCTCCCGAAATCTACTCACCTTCACCCAAAATCTACTCACCTTCACCCGAAATCTACTCACCTTCACCCAAAATATACTCACCTTCACCCAAAATCTACTCACCTTCTCCCAAAATCTATTCACCTTCACCCAAAATCTACTCACCTTCACCCAAAATCTACTCCCTTCCCCAAAATCTACTCACCTTCACCCAAAATCTACTCACCTTCACCCAAAATCTACTACCTTCACCAAAATCTACTCACCTTCACCCAAAATCTACTCACTTCACCAAAATCTACTCACCTTCACCCAAAATCTACTCACCTTCACCCAAAATCTACTCACCTTCTCCCAAAATCTACTCACCTTCACCCAAAATCTACTCACCTTCTCCCAAAATCTACTCACCTTCACCCAAAATCTACTCACCTTCACCCAAAATCTACTCACCTTCACCCAAAATCTACTCACCTTCACCCAAAATCTACTCACCTTCTCCCAAAATCTACTCACCTTCACCCAAAATCTACTCACCTTCACCCAAAATCTACTCACCTTCACCCAAAATCTACTCACCTTCTCCCAAAATCTACTCACCTTCTCCCAAAATCTACTCACCTTCACCCAAAATCTACTCACCTTCACCCAAAATCTACTCACCTTCACCCAAAATCTACTCACCTTCACCCAAAATCTACTCACCTTCACCCAAAATCTACTCACCTTCACCCAAAATCTACTCACCTTCACCCAAAATCTACTCACCTTCACCCAAAATCTACTCACCTTCACCCAAAATCTACTCACCTTCACCCAAAATCTACTCACCTTCACCCAAAATCTACTCACCTTCTCCCAAAATCTACTCACCTTCACCCAAAATCTACTCACCTTCTCCCAAAATCTACTCACCTTCACCAAAATCTACTCACCTTCTCCCAAAATCTACTCACCTTCACCAAAATCTACTCACCTTCTCCCAAATCTACTCACCTTCCCAAAATCTACTCACCTTCTCCCAAAATCTACTCACCTTCCCCAAATCTACTCACCTTCTCCCAAAATCTATCACCTTCACCCAAAATCTACTCACCTTCTCCCAAAATCTACTCACCTTCACCCAAAATCTACTCACCTTCTCCAAAATCTACTCACCTTCTCCCAAAATCTACTCACCTTCACCCAAAACTACTCACCTTCACCCAAAATCTACTCACCTTCTCCCAAAATCTACTCACCTTCACCCAAAATCTACTCACCTTCTCCCAAAATCTACTCACCTTCACCCAAAATCTACTCACCTTCTCCCAAAATCTACTCACCTTCTCCCAAAATCTACTCACCTTCACCCAAAATCTACTCACCTTCACCCAAAATCTACTCACCTTCACCCAAAATCTACTCACCTTCACCCAAAATCTACTCACCTTCACCCAAAATCTACTCACCTTCTCCCAAAATCTACTCACCTTCACCCAAAATCTACTCACCTTCTCCCAAAATCTACTCACCTTCACCCAAAATCTACTCACCTTCACCCAAAATCTACTCACCTTCTCCCAAAATCTACTCACCTTCACCCAAAATCTACTCACCTTCACCCAAAATCTACTCACCTTCACCCAAAATCTACTCACCTTCTCCCAAAATCTACTCACCTTCACCCAAAATCTACTCACCTTCACCCAAAATCTACTCACCTTCACCCAAAATCTACTCACCTTCACCACCCAAAATCTACTCACCTTCTCCCAAATCTACTCACCTTCACCCAAAATCTACTCACCTTCTCCCAAAATCTACTCACCTTCTCCCAAAATCTACTCACCTTCACCCAAAATCTACTCACCTTCACCCAAAATCTACTCACCTTCACCCAAAATCTACTCCCTTCCCAAATCTACTACCTCCCCAAAATCTATCACCTTCTCCCAAAATCTACTCACCTTCACCCAAAATCTACTCACTTCACCCAAAATCTACTCACCTTCACCCAAAATCTACTCACCTTCACCCAAAATCTACTCACCTTCACCCAAAATCTACTCACCTTCACCCAAAATCTACTCACCTTCACCAAAATCTACTTTTTTTTTTTTTTTTTTTTTTTTCCAAAATTCTACTTCCCAAAATCTACTCACCCTCACCCAAAATCTACTCACCTTCACCCAAAATCTACTCACCTTCACCCAAAATCTACTCACCTTCCCACCCAAATCTACTCACCTTCCCCAAATCTACTACTTCTCCAAATCTACTCACCTTCTCACCCAAAATCTACTCACCTTCTCCCAAAATCTACTCACCTTCACCCAAAATCTACTCACCTTCACCCAAAATCTACTCACCTTCACCCAAAATCTACTCACCTTCTCCCAAAATCTACTCACCTTCTCCCAAAATCTACTACCCTCCCAAAATCTACTCACCTTCCCCAAAATCTACTCACCTTCACCCAAAATCTACTCACCTTCTCCCAAAATCTACTCACCTTCACCCAAAATCTACTCACCTTCACCCAAAATCTACTCACCTTCACCCAAAATCTACTCACCTTCACCCGAAATGTATTCACCATCATCCAAAATCTACTCACCTTCACCCAAAATCTACATGCCTTCTCCCAAAATCTACTCACCTTCACCCAAAATCTACTCACCTTCACCCAAAATCTACTCACCTTCTCCCAAAATCTACTCACCTTCACCCAAAATCTACTCACCTTCTCCCAAAATCTACTCACCTTCTCCCAAAATCTACTCACCTTCACCCAAAATCTACTCACCTTCTCCCAAAATCTACTCACCTTCACCCAAAATCTACTCACCTTCTCCCAAAATCTACTCACCTTCTCCCAAAATCTACTCACCTTCACCCAAAATCTACTCACCTTCTCCCAAAATCTACTCACCTTCTCCCAAAATCTACTCACCTTCTCCCAAAATCTACTCACCTTCTCCCAAAATCTACTCACCTTCACCCAAAATCTACTCACCTTCTCCCAAAATCTACTCACCTTCACCCAAAATCTACTCACCTTCTCCCAAAATCTACTCACCTTCACCCAAAATCTACTCACCTTCTCCCAAAATCTACTCACCTTCTCCCAAAATCTACTCACCTTCTCCCAAAATCTACTCACCTTCACCCGAAATCTACTCACCTTCTCCCAAAATCTACTCACCTTCTCCCAAAATCTACTCACCTTCTCCCAAAATCTACTCACCTTCTCCCAAAATCTACTCACCTTCACCCGAAATCTACTCACCTTCTCCCAAAATCTACTCACCTTCACCCAAAATCTACTCACCTTCTCCCGAAATCTACTCACCTTCACCCAAAATCTACTCACCTTCACCCGAAATCTACTCACCTTCACCCAAAATATACTCACCTTCACCCAAAATCTACTCACCTTCTCCCAAAATCTATTCACCTTCACCCAAAATCTACTCACCTTCACCCAAAATCTACTCACCTTTACCCAAAATCTACTCACCTTCACCCAAAATCTACTCACCTTCACCCAAAATCTACTCACCTTCACCCAAAATCTACTCACCTTCACCCAAAATCTACTCACCCTCACCCAAAATCTACTCACCCTCACCCAAAATCTACTCACCTTCTCCCAAAATCTACTCACCTTCACCCAAAATCTACTCACCCTCACCCAAAATCTACTCACCTTCCCCCAAAATCTACTCACCCTCACCCAAAATCTACTCACCTTCACCCAAAATCTACTCACCTTCACCCAAAATCTACTCACGCTCACCCAAACTCTACTCACGCTCACCCAAAATCTACTCACCTTCACCCAAAATCTACTCACCTTCACCCAAAATCTACTCACGCTCACCCAAAATCTACTCACCTTCCCCCAAAATCTACTCACCCTCACCCAAAATCTACTCACCTTCACCCAAAATCTACTCACCTTCACCCAAAATTTACTCACCCTCACCCAAAATCTACTCACCTTCACCCAAAATCTACTTACGCTCACCCAAAATCTACTCACCTTCACCCAAAATCTACTCACCTTCACCCAAAATCTACTCACCTTCACCCAAAATCTACTCACGCTCACCCAAAATCTACTCACCTTCCCCCAAAATCTACTCACCTTCACCCAAAATCTACTCACCTTCACCCAAAATCTACTCACGCTCACCCAAAATCTACTCACGCTCACCCAAAATCTACTCACCTTCACCCAAAATCTACTCACCTTCACCCAAAATCTACTCACGCTCACCCAAAATCTACTCACCTTCCCCCAAAATCTACTCACCCTCACCCAAAATCTACTCACCTTCACCCAAAATCTACTCACCTTCACCCAAAATTTACTCACCCTCACCCAAAATCTACTCACCTTCACCCAAAATCTACTTACGCTCACCCAAAATCTACTCACCTTCACCCAAAATCTACTCACCTTCACCCAAAATCTACTCACCTTCACCCAAAATCTACTCACCGTCCCCAAAATCTACTCACCTTCTCCCAAAATCTACTCACCTTCACCCAAAATCTACTCACCTTCACCCAAAATCTACTCACCTTCACCCAAAATCTACTCACCTTCACCCAAAATCTACTCACCTTCACCCAAAATCTACTCACCTTCACCCAAAATCTACTCACCTTCACCCGAAATGTATTCACCATCATCCAAAATCTACTCACCTTCACCCAAAATCTACATGCCTTCTCCCAAAATCTCCTCACCTTCACCCAAAATCTACTCACCTTCACCCAAAATCTACTCACCTTCTCCCAAAATCTACTCACCGTCACCCAAAATCTGCTCACCATCACCCAAAATCTACTCACCTTCACCCAAATTCTACTCACCATCACCCAACATCCACTCACCTTCTCCCAAACTCTACTCATCATCACTCAAAATATATTCGTCACTCAAGATCTATCATTGTCCAAGATAAGTCACCGGGACTGAATGGAATGTAGCAGGTTAGTGTGGGAGGCGGGGATGGAGATTGCTGAGCCTCTTGCGATGATCTTTGCTTCATCAATGGAGACAGCTGGGGTTCCAGAGTATTATGGATGCTGTTCTTTTATTCAAGAAAGGAATCAGAGATAGCCTTGGAAATTATAGACCAGTGAGTCTAATCTCAGTGGTTGGTAAGTCGATGGAGAAGTTCCTGAGAAGCAGGATTTATGAACATTTGGAGAGGTATAGTATCATGAACAGTCAGCATGGCTTTGTCAAAGGCAGATCATGCCTTACAAGCCTGATTGAATTCTTTGAGGATATGACTAAAGACATTGATGAAGGAAGAGTAGTGGATGTGGTTTATATGGACATCAGCAAGGCATTTGAAAAGGTGTCCCATGCAAGGCTTATTGTGAAAGTGAGTGGGCATGGGATCCAAGGGGACGTTGCTTTGTAGATTCAGAACTGGCTTGCTCATTAAAGACAAAGAGAGGTTATAGACAGGTCATATTCTGCATGGAAGTCAGTCAGCAGTGGAATGCCCCAGGGATCTGTTCTGGGACCCTTACTCTTTATGATTTTTATAAATGACCTGGATGAGGTAGTGGAGGGATGGATTGGTAAATTTGCTGATGTTGTGGATAGTGTGGAGGGATATCAGAAGTTGCAGCGTGACATTGATAGAATGCAAGTCTGGGCGGAGAAGTGGTAAATGGAGTTCAACTCATAAGTGTGAAGTGGTTCATTTTGGCAGGTCAAATAGGATGGCAGAATACAATATTAATGATAGGACTCTTGGCAGTGTGGAAGATCAGAAGGATCTTGGGGTCCAAGTTCATAGGACGCTCAAAGCAGCTGCGCAGGTTGAAGCTGTGGTTAAGAAGACATATGGTGAACTGGTCTTCATCAATCGAGGAATTGAGTTTAGGAGTCAAGAGATAATGTTGCAGCTTTATAAGACCCTTGTCAGACCCCACTTGGAGTACTGTGCGTCGTTCTGGTCGCCCCATTATAGGAAGGATGTGGAAGCTATTGAGAGGGTGCAGAGGTGATTTACAAGGATGTTGCCTGGATTGGGGGGCATACCTTATGAAGATAGGTTGAGAGAGCTATGTCTTTTCTCCCTGGAGAGACGAAGGTTGAGAGGCGACTTGATAGAGGTTTATAACATGTTAAGAGGAATGGATAGAGTGAATTCTTGGAGGCTGTTTCCCAGGGCTGAAATGGTCACTATGAGAGGACACAGGTTTAAGGTGCTGGGGGGCAAGTACAGAGGAGATGTTAGGGATAAGTTTTTCACTCAGAAGGTGGTGAGTGAATGGAATCGGCTGCCTTCGGTGGTGACAGAGGCGAACTCACTGGGGTCTTTTTTAAAAGACTTCTGGATGAGTACATGGGATTAAGAGTTACAGATAGTTCTATGGCCTGGTAGGTAGGGATATGATCGGTGCAACTTGTGGGCTGAAGGGCCTGTTTGTACTGTAGCTTTCTATGTTCTATAAATCCCACAACACCAGTTTAAAGTCCAAACAGGTTTATTTGTCAAAAGCCATCAGGTGGCTGGGAGTTCTGATCGTAAAAAGGACACAAAGACACAAACTCAATTTAGATGCATAATGATTGGAATGTGAGTCTTTACAGCTAATCGATTCTTAAAGGTACAGACAGTGTGAGTGGAGAGAGGGTTAAGCACAGGTTAAAGAGATGTGTATTGTTTCCAGACAGGATGTTGAGTAAGTGAGACATTGATTAAGTGAGATATTGCAAGCCCAGGCAAGTTATGGGGGTCACAAATAGTGCAACATGAAGCCAAGATCCCAGTTGGACCGTCCTCATGTGTGTGGAACTTGGCTATCAGTCTCTGCTCAGCGACTCTGCGCTGTTGTGTGTCGTGAAGGCTGCCTTGGAGAATGCTTACCCAAAATTCAGAGGCCGAATGCCCGTGACCGCTGAAGTATCCCCAACAGGAAGGGAGCAGTTTTGTCTGGTGATTGTCGAGCGATGTTCATTCATCCACTGTTGTAATGTCTGCATGGTCTCCTCAAAGTACCATGCTTTCTTAGTCTTTTAAGCTTTGACAAAGAGTCACCTGGACTCAAAACGTCAGCTCTTTTCCCTCCTTACAGACACTACCAGACTTGCTGAGATTTTTCAGTTTTTTTTCCCTTTTGCTTTTAAGCATTTGGTTGACAGACAGGAACCAGTGGATGTGGTATTTTTAGATTTCCAGAAGGCATTTGATAAGGTGCCTCACAAAAGGTTGCTACAAAAGGAGTTGGGGGCAAAGTTAGCATGGATTGAGGATTGGCTGTCTAATAGGACACAGAGTTGGAATAAATGGGTGCTTTTCTGGTTGGCAGTTGGTGACTAGTGGAGTGTCCCAGGGATCGGTGTTGGGGCCTCAACTGTTTACCATTTACGTAGTTGATCCGGAGGAGGGGACTGAGTGTAGGGTAACAAAGTTTGCAGATGAGTGGAAAAGTGAATTGCGTGGAGGATGCAGAAAGTCTGCAGAAAGATTTGGATAGGCTGAGTGAGTGGGCAAGACCTGGCAGATGGAATATAACGTTGGCAAGTATGAGATTATCCACTTCGGAAGAAATAATAGTAAAATGGATTTAAATGGTGAAAAATTACAACATGCTACTATGCAGATGGACCCGGGGTACTTGTGCATTAATCGCAAAAACCCAGTCTGCAGGTACAGCAGGTGATCAAGAAGGCAAATGGAATGTTGGCCTTTATAGCGAGGGGAATAGAATATAAAAGCAGAGAGGTCTTGCTGCAACTGTACAGGGCACTGGTGAGACTGCAACTGGAGTACTGTGTGTAATTTTGGTCCCCTTATTTGCAGAAGGATATTTTGGCCTTTGAGGGAGTGCAGAGAAGGTTCACCAGGCTGATACAGGAGATGAAGGGGCTAGTTTATGAGGAGAGATTGAGTAATTGGACCTGTACTTGTTGGAGTTTAAAAGGCTGAGGGAGAACTTATAGACATAAGATAATGAAGGGGCTTGACAGGGTAGAGGTAGAGAGATTCTTTCCGCTTAAAAAGGAAACAAGAACTAGAGAGCACAGTCTCAAAATAAGTGGGGGGGGGGAGGTGTAGTTTAGAACAGAGTTAAGAAGGAACTTCTTCTCTCAGAAGGTAGTGAATCTTTGGAATTCTCTGCCCATTGAAGTGCTACCTCATTGAATGTGTTTAAGTCACAGTAGATAGATTGCTGATCAATAAGAGAATTAGGGTTATGGGGAGCAGGTGGGGAAGTGGAACTGAACCACTATCAGATCAGCCATGATCTTATTGAAGGGCGGGGCAGGCTCGAGGGGCTGGATGGCCGACTCCTATTTCTTATGTTGACATTTTAGGTTCACTACTTCTTTCCTTCTTTGTCCTTCTGCTTTACTTTTTAATTGTTATCTTGTTTAGTTATTTAAGTTTCAGCTATTTAAACACAGTCCTTATATCAGTCACTTACCAACCAGCTTACCACTTTCCTGTGATGTCACTCTTGGATTATTTTCAAACTTAGCATATTCTCTCAATCACTATCCCGGTGAGGCATATCCCTCACTGGTCTGGAGCTCTCCACGGCCTGAAGGTGAGTGAAGGTCCCTCCTCGTGCTCTCCATCACTGTCTCAGTGAAGCGTGTCCCTCACTGGTCAGTGTTGCTCTGCTGTCCGAAGATAAGTGAGGGTCCTGAGCCTCATGTTCCATGTCCTCCATCTCCAAAGATAAGTTCTTCAGTGAAATAATCAACACCTTCAACACTTTCTCAAAAATGTTTTTATTCAATAGTATTTAAACATGGTTGAGTAGTATTTAAAACAGTGCTAAGCAGGCTGTTTACATGTTCGAATACCACCCTGTAATAAACTAGTGCATGTTAGAGTGGATATTACAGAAAGGACCCCATCACACATGCTTGTAACACAGTCTGCTGAAAACAGACAATCATCACCCGAATTACCATCATTTTGTAACAATAACTGAATTCATGCACTGATGGCCAACATCAAGATGAGACCAGGTCCTTCCCCACACTGCACATGAAGCAGACGCTGTGCCATACCTGGCAGTTCACTGAGCAGCTTCCCTGTTCAGAGCAATTTTATTATTGGCACTCGTCTGAGTTTGGCTTCAAAACCAAACTCAATTTACAGTCAGCTTGCTCAACCAAAGCCTTAAATTCAGATCCAGTGATACCCGACAGTTGGGTTGATCGAAACTCAAGCTCCAGGAGTGCCATTTGTGCCAATAAGAGGACTGGTCCTCTCACTGCTTTCATTGATTTCTGTCTGGGGGCTCTCCACCACCAAAGTTATTTCATCAACTAGCTCACAGTTAGGGTTGGAAAAGGCTGACAATGGCAACATTATACGATGCATTTCTCTTTCGCTGGCTCGCTGCTCCTGCTCTTTCTTTAAGTCTTGGCCCCTGAAATAAAATTAGATCAAAGCGCTTTAATCCCACAAACTGTAGAAATATTTACATAGCACATTTAACATAGTAAATTGTCCAAAGTCACTTACAGGAAAGATATCAAACAAAACGTGGCAATCAGCCATATAATTGAATACCAGACATATAGCCAGAAATCTGAGAGAGGTTGTAGGCAGTACCTTGGAACCAGAAGAGAGAATTCCAGAGGGAGACACATCTCAGAAAACTATGCGGTTGGGGGATGTACTGAGGAGCCTTGGAAACATACAAAATAGGAGCACTAGGCCATTTGTACTTAGAGCCAACTCTACTCGACTTAGAACAAAGAACAAAGAACAAAACAGCACGGGAAACAGGCCCTTTGGCCCAACGAGCCCACGCCACCACCCCGATGTTCCCACCTCTACCCGCGATCCCTGTCTATGTTTATAGATCTATGGATTAAAAACCAAATTTGAGACAATTTAGGGAGAATTTGTTTTGCCAATTAGCCTAAGAGCACATCTTTGGGATGTGGGAGGAAACCGGAGCACCCGGAGAAAACCCACGCAAGCACAGGGAGAATGCGCAAACTCCCACAGACACAGGCCCAAATCCATGTATCTGCACAGCACAGCGATAGTCACTGAACTGTCGTGTTGCCCATCAAATGGTCCAGGTCAAGCATACACTAACGACGTGAAGCACTAGGATACTCTCGAAAAAAATCCAAGAGCAGCCCTCTCACGACCCATCGCGTGTATGCCCCTCGTTAGACAACAAGGTGGACCAAAGCACTTGTAGGATAAAAACAAGTACATCAATATCATCATCTATTTACACACTTCCCAGGGACTCCCAAGGCTTATGATCCCTATTTTAAATCAGTTTTCTATATCCCTCCATTCCCATTCTGTTCATGTGCCCATCTAAGTATTTCTTAAATAACTCCAGAGTACCTGCCTCCACCAATTTACTTGGCAACGCATTCCATACGCCCACCACCCTCTATGTGGAGAAACTCCCTCTAGCATCCAAATTATATCTTACCCCCCTCACCCTAAGCCCGTGACCCCTTGTGCTATTTGAGTCCATCCTAGGAAAAAACTTAACCCTGTTTACTCTATCTATACCCCTCATAATCTTGTACACCTCTATTAGATCTCCTCTAAGTCTACGTCTTTCTAAGGAAAACAGTCCCAATTTGCCTCACCTCTCCTCGTAACTCAGACCTTCCATACCAGGCAGCATCCTGGTAAACCTCCTCTGCACTCTGTCCAGAGTCTCCACGTCCTTCTGGTAGTAAGGTGACCAGAACTGGACGCAGTATTCCAAATTAGGTCTAACCAACGTTTTATACAACTGCAACATTAAAGGCCAGCTCTTGTACTCTATACCCCTTCCTATAAAGGCTAACATACTATATGCTTCCTTCACAACCTTCTCCACTTGCTCTGCCACCTTCAGAGACTTGTTCACCTGCACCCCCAGGTCCCTCTGCGTTTCTATACTTTTTTGCGTTTCTATACTTCGTCACGAAGGCCATAGTGTCGAAAGCTCGTGAATTTACTATCAAATAAATTGGTTGGATTTAAAATTGGTGTTGTGAAACTTTACTGAGTTTACCCCAGTCCAACGCCGGCATCTCTACATCAAGAGTATAGAAACACAGAGGGACCTGGGGTGCAGGTGAACAAGTCTCTGAAGGTGGCAGAGCAAGTGGAGAAGGTTGTGAAGAAAGCATGTAGTATGCTTGCCTTTATAGGAAGGGGTATAGAGTACAAGAGCTGGCCTTTAATGTTGCAGTTGTATAAAACATTGGTTAGACCTCATTTGGAATACTGCGTCCAGTTCTGGTCGCCTTACTACCGGAAGGACGTGGAGACTCTGGAGAGAGTGCAGAGGAGGTTTACCAGGATGCTGCCTGGTATGGAAGGTCTGAGTTACGAGGAGAGGTTAGGCAAATTGGGACTGTTTTCCTTAGAAAGATGTAGACTTAGAGGAGATCTAATAGAAGTGTTCAAGATGTGATGAAGGCCATAGTGTCGAAAGCTCGTGAATTTACTATCAAATAAATTGGTTGGATTTAAAATTGGTGTTGTGAAACTTCACTTTCTATACTCTTAATAGGTCCACCCTTTATCATATACCTCCCCTCTACATTCTTTCTCCCGAAATGCATCACCTCACATTTATCAGGATTGAATTCCATCTGCCATCTATCTTCCCAAGCTACCAGCCTATCTATGTCCTGCTGCATTGTCTGACAATGCTCCTCACTATCCGTAAGTCCAGCCATCTTTGTATCATCTGCAAACTTGCTGATCACTCCACTTACTCCCTCTTCCAAGTCATTTATATATATTACTAATAGAAGAGGTCCCAGTATCGAGCCCTGTGCCACACCACTAGTGACCAACCTCAAGCTAGAAAAACACCCTTCTACTATTACTCTCTGTCTCCTATTACTAAGCCAGTTACTTATCCATCTAGCTACCTGTTGTTGTATGCCATTAGCCTTGACCTTTTCAACTAACCTCCCATGAGGGACTTTGTCAAATGCCTTACTGAAATCCATATAGACGACATCAACGGCTTGCCCTTTGTCCACCGTTTTCGTCACCTCCTCAAAAAATTCTACCAGATTCGTAAGGCACGACCTCCCAGTAACAAAGCCACGCTGTGTATCCCTAATCAGATTGCAACGCTCTAAGTGCCTATACACCCTATCTCTAAGAATCCCCTCCAACAGCTTCCCTACCACTTACTTGGATGAGTAAGTGGAGCTGAGTCCATGAAAAGATCAGCAATGATCTTACTGAATGGTGGAGCAGATTCCAGGGGCCAGATGGCTGACTCCTGATCCTAATTCTTATGTTCCACCACTCATGATCATGGCTGATCATCCAACTCAACAGTCAAATCCTGCCTTGCCCTATCTATTTCTTTCTTCAAGATATTCAATGACCTGGCCTCTGTGGCAATGAATTCCTGATTCCCCACCCTCTGGCTGAAGAAACTCCTCCTCATCTCAGTTTTAAAGATGCATCCCTTCACTCTGTGGTTGCGTCCTCAAGTTCTAGTCTATCGCATGAGTGGAAACATTCTCTCCATGTTCACTCTATCTAGGCAGCTCAGTATTCAATTAGAACCCCCCTCATCTTTCTAAAGTCCATCGAGTATAAACCTGGATTCCTCAACCACAGCTCATATGACAAACACTTCATTCCTGGCAACATTTCTGTGGATCCCCTCCAAGGCTAGCACATCCCTCCTTAAGTAAGAAGCCCAAAACTGCTCACAATATTCCAAATGGGGTCTGACCAGAGCCTTATACAGCTTCAGCACTACATGTCTGTGGGCAGCACGGTAACACAGTGGTTAGCACTGCTGTTTTATAGTGCCACAGACTCCGGATCGATTCCCGGCTTAGGTCACTGTCAGTGTGGAATTTGCACGCTCTTCCCGTGTCTGCATGGGTTTCCTCTGGGCGCTCTGGTTTCCTCCCACATTCTGAAAGATGTGATTGGGTGCATTGACCTGAACAGGCACGGGACTGTGGTGACTATGGGAATTTCACAGTAACTTCATTCCAGTGTTAATGTGAGCTTTACTTGTGACTAATAAATAAACTTTAACTTATTCCAGTCCTTTAGAAATGAATGCTAACATTGAATTTGCCTTCGTACCTTAACTGAACTTGCATGTTAACCCGAAGAGAGTCCTGAACCAGATTCCCAAGTCCCTATGCGCATCAGATTTCCAAAGCCTTTCTGTATTTAGATGATAGTCTATGCCTCTATTATTCCTACCAAACTACATCACCTTACCTTCCCATTCATTGAGTATTTCTTGTCAAATTATTCCTTCCAAATATATCAACTCACACTTTTCAGGGTTAAATTCCATCTGCCACTTTTTTGCCCATTCCGTCTATATCTTCTTGTAGCCCAAGACACTCCACCTCAACATTAATCACCTGGCTAATCTTTGTTCATAGAATCATAGAACCCTATAGTGCAGAAAGAGCCCTTTGGCCCATCGAATCTGCACTGAACACAATCCTATATCCTACATATTATACCCATTAATCCCTCTAACCTACACATCCCTAGACAGTAAGGGGCAATTTCTTAGCATGGCCAATACCCGCACATCTTTGGTTCATCTGCAAACTTACTAATCCTATCCCCCACATAGTCATTAATGTCATTTGTATAAATGATAAATAATAGCGGACCCAACACAGATCCCTGCGGTTTGCCACTGAACACTGGCTTCCAGTCACGAAAGCTGTCTTTTGTCATCACCCTGTCTCCTGCAACTGAGTCAATTTTGAATCCATTTGCTCAAATTACCTTGTACCCATGCAAATTTATTTTCTTTACAAGCCTCCCATGTTCTGTTGTCAGAGATTTTGCTGAAATCCATATAAACTACATTGACTGCACTATCCTTGCCTACACAACTAGTCACCACCTCAAAAAATTCAATCAAATTTGTTAGGCATGACCTCCCTTTGTTGAAGCCTTGCTGACTATCCTTGATCAAGCTTTGCCTCCCCAAATGATGATACACGCTCTCCTTCAGAAGCTTTTTTAGTAGTTTCCCTACTACTGACATGAGACTCATGGTTCTGTAGTTCCCGGGTTTCTCTCTACAACCCTTCTTAAATATTGGAACCACATTAGCTGTTCTCTATACGTATGGCACCATCCCTGTAGTCAGAGAGGAATTGAAAATTTGAATCAGAGCCCCTGTAAACTCCTCCCTTGCTCCCAGAGCAGCCAAGATCACAATTCATTTGCATCTGGAGATTTATCTATTTTAAGGCTGCCAACACCTTGTCCTTCCCTATGTCAATTTGCTCAATATCCTCAAAGTCTTTCTGCCTGAATTCCATACCATTGACCTCATTCTCTTGGGTGAAGATGGATGTGAAGTATTCATTTAACACTTCACCAATGCCCTCTGGCTCCACCCACAGATTGTCCACTTGATCCCAAATGAGGCTGACTCTTTCCCCTTCCCATTGATATGAAAGTTCAGAGATGGGCAAGACTAGGAGTAGGCTGTGTTGTGATGAAACATTTATAGAACATAGAACATTACAGCGCAGAACAGGCCCTTCGGCCTTTGATGTTGCGCCGACCAATTAGGAACAAGCAGTGACCCTCTAACCTAAACCATTTACTTATCTACTAACCTCTTAAACGTCACCAAACTTGGCGCATCTACAACTGACACAGGCAAGGCATTCCATACCCTTACCACCCTCTGGGTAAAGAACCTACCTCTGACATCCGTCCTATAACTATCACTCCTTAATTTAAAGCTGTGTCCCCTCGTGCTATCTTTCTCCATCCTAGGAAAAAGGCTATCACTGTCCACCCTATCTAAACCTCTAATCATCTTATATGTTTCAATAAGGTCGCCTCTTAGCCGCCTTCTTTCTAATGAAAACAACCTCAAATCCCTCAGCCTCTCTTCATAAGACCTGCCCTCCATACCAGGCAACATCCTGGTAAACCTCCTCTGTACCCTCTCTAATGCTTCTACATCTTTCTTAAATGCGGGGACCAGAACTGCACACAATACTCCAAGTGCGGCCGCACTAGAGTTTTGTACAGTTGCAACATGACGTTGCGGCTCCGAAATTCAATCCCCCTACCAATAAAAGCTAAGACTCCGTATGCCTTCTTAACAATCTTATTGACTTGATTGCCAACTTTCAGGGATCTATGCACATATACACCAAGATCCCTCTGTTCTTCAACACTATTAAGAGTCCTACCATTAGCCCTATACTCTACACACTTGTTATTACTGCCAAAGTGAATTACCTCACACTTTTCCACATTAAACTCCATTTGCCACCTCTCGGCCCAGCTCTGCAACTTGTCCAAGTCCCTCTGCAAACTATAACACCCTCTTCACTATCTACCACTCCACCGACTTTAGTGTCATCTGCAAATTTACTGATCCATCCCTCAATACCCTCATCCAGATCATTTATAAAAATTACAAACAGCAGGGGCCCCCAAACAGACCCCTGAGGTACACCACTTGTCACCGAACTCCACGATGAATATCTCCCATCAACCACCACCCTCTGTCTTCTATCTGCTAGCCAATTCCTAATCCAATTAGCTAAATCACCCTCTATCCCATACATCGGCATTTTCTGCAGAAGCCTTCCATGGGCCACCTTATCGAACGCCTTACTAAAGTCCATATATACCACATCAACTGCCTTACCCCATCCACCTCTTTGGTCACTTTTTCAAAAAACTCAATAAGGTTAGTAAGGCACGACCTACCCTTCACAAAACCATGCTGACTATCCCCAATCAATTCATTTCTCTCTAAATAACTCTAAATCCTATCCCTAATAATTCTCTCCAATACTTTGCCCACAACAGAAGTAAGACTCACTGGCCTATAATTCCCTGGAAGGTCTCTCTTCCCTTTCTTGAACAACGGGACCACATTCGCTATCCTCCAGTCCTCCGGAACCACACCCGTAACCAACGACGACCTGAAGATCAGAGCCAGAGGCTCTGCAATCTCCTCTCTTGCCTCCCAGACAATCCTAGGGTAAATCCCGTCCGGCCCAGGGGACTTATCTAACTTCAAACCCTCAAGAATATCTAGCACATCCTCCTTGTCTACTTCAATACTTTCCAGTTTGCAACCTTGTATCCCAGTGTTCTTCACAACTACATTTACATCTCCCTGCGTGAATACCGAAGAGAAATATTTGTTTAGTGCCTCTCCAATCTCTTCAGGCTCCACGCACAACTTCCCACTGCTGTCCATAACTGGCCCTAGCCTTGCCCTAACCAATCTTCTATTCTTAACATATCTAAAGAAAGCTTTAGGATTCTCCTTGATCCTATCAGCCAAAGTCTTCTCGTGTTCCCTTTTAGCTCTCCTCAACTCACTCTTTAGCTCACTCCTGGCTAATCTATAGCTATCCATTGCACTAACTGAACCTTCAAGCCTCATCCTGACATAAGCCTCTTTTTTCCTTTTAACCAGCGAATTAACTTTTTCAATACACCATGATAGGCTTTATAAAGTCACCCAGGATGCTAAAGTTTCAGGCAGCTTGATTCAGCCTCAGGTTTAGGGAGAGGAAGGGAGTCAGAGGCTAGGGATCAAAAACAAGCCCTTCAGTCTCCCAGTTGGAAAAGATTTTTGTGCATCCAGTATGGATCTATATCCTTGGACTTCCTACCTGATATTCAGGAATGACAGGGGACTGTTTCATAGATTAAAATGCTGACATTTGATCCTTGGAAGAGGAGATCATTCAAGAATGAGGTAAGATGGGGCCATGTTTACCTATGCACGGCAAAGCTAGATTACCTAAGTGTCAATGCAGCCTCTATATCAGACCTCGAATAGAATAACAAGGCTGAGTCAGAGCCCATTGAGTACAATTCACCACCAATATTTTGGAAGAGAGAAGAAGATTGATGTTGACATTCTGGGCTTCAAAAATAGCAGGAATCACCAAAGCACTGGGATATACTTGAGGGAACAGGCATAGGAATGGAGAGAAGTGGTAGAAAGGGGTCTCAGACTGCATTTAACATTGCAAGAGGGACTTGCCAGAAAGGCAGTCACAGGCGGACTCAGGCTACCATCAGAGGCTAAGTTTAGGAGAGCTCTCTCTCCACAGGGAGCGCCAAAACTATTGAGAGAAAGTAATAGCGTGGAACATGACAAGAGCAGCAAAACCGCACAAAAAGTGGCTAAAAAATATCAAAGGAAACAGGAAATGATGGGTCAATTCAGGACAATAGAGACTTTCAAAGAAGATATGAAAAGCTAGATGCTATACATGGGCTGTTTCAATTCTCTTTGAAGAAAGAAGAGGAACTTACAGTCACAGTGTTCATAAGAGCTACAGAAAGTAAAACATTCCCAAAATTAAGAAGCCTCATACAACCAGAGAAACCTGAATGAATAAAGAATCCCTACAATACAGAAAAATGCCATTTGGCCCATTGAGTCTGTACCAACCAACAATTCCACCCAGACCCTACTTCCTTAATCCCACATATTTACCCTGCTAATCTTCCTGACACTAGGAGCAATTTATCATGGCCAGTCAACCTAATCTTTGGACTGTGGAAGGAAACCGGAGCACCTGGAGGAAACCCATTTAGACACAAGGAGGACATGCAAACTCTACATAGACAGTTACCCAAGGTAGGAATTGAACCCGCATCCCTGGCATTGTGAGGCAGCAGTGCTAACCACTATGCCGGCATGCTGCAGACAATCCTCTAGTAGAGTTCTGTGAGATAATAAGGATTCATTATGGCTCAAAGCCACTTCTGATAGCAGAACAGTTCCAATTTTATAAGAGAATGCAAGTGGAAAGTGAATCCACTGTGCAGTTTGTGGCTGGATTGAAGAGACAAGCAGAACACTGCGCATTTACTGCTTTCCTACAGGATACTTAGAGGAATTGTTTGGTGTGTTTGCTTTATCACAAAGCAGTTTGCTGACATAAAAAGTTTTAATTATATAATGGTTTTTGAGGTGGCTACTTCCATGGAACTGGCTGCAAATAAAGCAATACAGTCGGGTGTCGGTACCCAGGTACAAAAGTATACAACAGAACACGGTGTCAACCACGTCATGCCACCACTGTGGCTGGTCCAACCACAAAGAGCCCACATGCTGCACTTCACAAAGTCCCAATTGTAAGGTGGAATTAAAAGAGGAAAAGGGGAGTTGGAGAGATATAAGCCTGAAGACTAAGCACAAAATACATGCTGCTAGGGGGACAGGGAATTTGTCAAATCTGTGGAAGAGGCACGAGAACCCAAATTGACAGAACTTCTTTTAAATATTTTTGCGGTTAGAGAAGAAGCCAATAGATTCTGGGATTTTGCAATGCTGGAAGGGAAGGTAACGAAAATGGAGGTAGATACGGGAGAACTGGTACCACTGAGCCCCGACTCAGTAAACAGATACAAACTGAAAACATGGCTTCACCTGACATACTTATATGTAGTACCACTGAGAGCATATGTAGCAGTAAAGGTGCAAGTGAGACACCAGAGTAAGGAACTACCATGGTCAAGGATGACTACCCTGCTACATAAATTAAAATTAAACTGGAGCATGGTAAAAAAAAAGCTGGCAGATTCAAACACAAGTTTCCAAGAAATCCTAAAAAAAGGATGTATTCAAAGGGACCTGGGTGAGATGAAAGGGGTCGAGATAAAGATTCAACTAAAATCAGAGACTCGTCCAAAGATCCTGAAGGCAGATCTGGTGCCATACACACTTAGGCTGGAGAAGTGTGTCTGTTCAATGTAGGGATAATGAAGCAATGTCAACCAGCAAATGGGCTAGCCCAATTGGGCCACTTTGAAGACGGACAGCACGGTCAGGATCTTTAGGCATCTCAACTGTAAACCCTGCATGTTGTGCAGGCCAATACTCACTTCTTCTCATCAAGGACTTGCTTAGCAGGTTGGCAGGAGAGGAGAAATTTTCAAAAATGAACAGAGAAATGGGGTAAAAAGAAAGATGGTGTTGCACTATTAACGAGGCAATTACTGCTGTAAGGAGAAATGATATCTTGGAAGCACCTTCAAGTGACATTTTGTGGGTAGAATTTAGGAATGTAAGGGGGGCAGCCAAGTTACCGTGAGTGTATTATTGGCACCCAAAGAGTCCGTGGGAAATGGAGGAGTAGATATGTAGACAGTACACTGAGGTGTTCATGTATTTTGGTTGGTAAAATGGGAAGGTGACTTTTTATCTAAAATGGGGAAAGACTTTAGGGTGCTCTGCTGCAGACGGATCCGGGTGTCCTCGGTCATGAGTCACAGAAAACTAGCATGCAATTAGAGTAGGTAATAAAGAAAGAGAATAAAGTGTTTGCATTTATACCTAAAGGAATAGAATATAAAGCTAAGAAAGTATTGTTGCAATCAATACAAGGCATTGGTAAAGCTGCACCTGGAGTACTGTGCACAGGTGGGTCCGTATTTGAGGAAAAATGTAGTGGCATTGGAGGCTATTCAGAGGAGATTCACTAGATTGATTCCAGAAATGAGGGGTTTGCCATATGAAGACAGATTGAAGAGTTTAGGACTATACTCTGTGGAATTTAGAAGAATGAAGGGAGATCAAATTGAGGTATGTAAGATAATAAAAAGTATGGATAAAGCAGATGCTTCTTTTTGTGGGACATTCTAGGATGAGGGGTCATAGTCTTAGGATAAGGGATAGCAAATTTAAAACAGAGTTGAGGAAAAACTACTTCTCCCAAAGGCTTGTGAATCTGTGGAATTCACTGCCCCAAAGTGCAGTAGATGCTGGAACAGTGAGTAAATTTGAGGAGTTAGACAGATTTCTAATTGGTAATGGGTTGAAGGGTTATGGGAAGAAGGCAGGAAATGTGGATGAGGAGCATATCAGCCATGATCGAATGGAAGACTGCATTTTATGGGCTGAATGGCCTAATCTGGCTCCTATATCTTATAAACAAAGAACAAAACAGCACAGGAAACAGGCCCTTCAGCCCAACGAGCCTGTGCTGCCACCCCGATGTTCCCACCTCTACCTGCGATCCCTGTCCATCTTTATAGATCTATGGATTAAAAACCAAATTTGAGACAATTTAGGGAGAATTTATTTTGCCAATCAGTCTAAGAGCACATCTTTGGGATGTGGGAGGAAACCGGAGCACCCGGAGAAAACCCACGCAAGCACGGGGAGAATGTGCAAACTCCCACAGACACAGCCCCAAATCCATGTATCTGCACAGCACAGCGATAGTCACTGAACTGTCGTGTTGCCCATCAAATGGTCCAGGTCAAGCGTATACTAACGACATGAAGCACTAGGATACTCTCAAAAAAAATCCAAGAGCAGCCCTCTCACGACCCATTGCGTGTATGCCCCTCGTTAGACAACAAGGTGGACCAAAGCACCTGTAGGATAAAAACAATTACATCAATATCATCATCTATTTACACACTTCCCAGGGACTCCCAAGGCACATGATCCCTATTTTAAATCAGTTTTCTATACCCCTCCATTCCCATTCTGTTCATGTGCCCATCTAAGTATTTCTTAAATAACTCCAGAGTACCTAACCCAACAATTTACTTGGCAGCGCATTCCATACGCCCACCATCCTCTGTGTGAAAAAACTCCTCTAGCATCCAAATTATACCTTACCTCCTCACCCTAAGCCCGTGACCCCTCGTGCCATTTGAGCCCATCCTAGGAAAAAGCTTAACCCTGTTTATTCTATCTATCCCCTTCAAAATCTTGTACACCTCTATCAGATCTCCTCTAAGTTTACACCTTTCTAAGGAAAACAGTCCCAATTTGCCTAACCTCTCCTCGTAACTCAGACCTTCCATACCAGGCAGCATCCTGGTAAACCTCCTCTGCATTCTCTCCAGAATCTCCACATCCTTCCGGTAGTAAGGCGACCAGAACTGGACACAGTATTCCAAATGAGGTCTAACCAGCGTTTTATACAACTGCAACATTAAAGGCCAGCTCTTGTACTCTATAACCCTTCCTATAAAGGCTAACATACTATATGCTTTCTTCACAACCTTCTCCACTTGCTCTGCCACCTTCAGAGACTTGTTCACCTGCACCCCCAGTTCCCTCTGCGTTTCTATACTCTTAATAGGTCTACCCTTTATCATATACCTCCCCCTTACATTCTTTCTCCCAAAATGCATCACCTCGCATTTATCAGGATTGAATTCCATCTGCCATCTGTCTGCCCAAGCTACCAGCCTATCTATGTCCTGCTGCATCGCCTGACAATGCTCCTCACTATCCGCAAGTCCAGGCATCTTTGTATCGTCTGCAAACTTGCTGATCACTCCACTTACTCCCTCTTCCATGTCATTTATATATATTACAAATAGAAGAGGTCCCAGTACCGAGCCCTGTGCCACACCACTAGTGACCAACCTCCAGCTAGAGAAACACCCTTCCACTATTACTCTCAGTCTCCTATTACCAAGCCAGTTACTTACCCATCTAGCTACCTGTCCTTGTATCCCATTTGCCTTGACCTTCTCGACTAACCTCCCATGAGGGACTTTGTCAAACGTCTTACTAAAATCCATACAGACATACAGCTCGCCCTTCGTCCACCGTTTTCGTCACCTCCTCAAAAGATTCTACCAGATTTGTAAGGCACGATCTCTCCTTAACAAATCCATGCTGCATATCCCTAATCAGACTGCAACGCTCTAAGTGCCTATACATCCTATTTCTAAGAATTCTCTCCAACAGCTTCCCTACCACTGACGTCAAACTCACCGGCCTATAATTTCCAGGGTTATCCCTACTACCCTTTTTAAACAACGGTACAACATTAGCTATTCTCCAGTCCTCTGGGACCTCATCTATGTCCAAGGAAGAGACAAAGATTTGCGTCAGAGGCCCAGCAATTTCACCTTGCACCTCCCTAAGCAGACTGGGATAAATGCCATCAGGGCCTGGAGATTTATCAGTTTTAATACTACCTAGAAGCTCTAACACTTCCTCTCTCGGTATGGATATTTCCCTCAACAGGAGCTGTCAACAAGCCCCTCTCCTTCGTGAATACCGATGCAAAGTATTCATTCAGGATCTCTGCCATTCCCTCAGGCTCTAAGCACAGTTCCCCTCCTCTGTCCCTAAGAGGTCCAATTTTTCCTCTAACCACCCTTTTATTCCTAACATAGGAGTAAAAAGCCTTTGGGTTTTCCTTAGTCCTATCCGCCAAAATCATTTCATGCCCCCTTTTTGCCCTTCTAACTCCCTGTTTGAGCTCCCTCCTACTCTCTCTATATTCCTTCAATGCTGTCTCGGTTCCCAGCTGCTTCGACCTATCATACGCTACTCTTTTCTTCCTAACCAAGTCCTCAATATCCCTAGTAATCCACGGCTCTCTAATCCTACCTTTCCCATCTTTCCTCTTGGCCGACACATATTTATCTTGCAACATTTTCATTATTCCCTTGAAAGAGTCCCACATGCCTAGCGTGGACTTACCCTCAAACAACCGTTCTCAATCAGTTTCCATAAGTTCCTGCCTAATTCGACCGTAGTTAGCCTTCCCCTAATTCAGCACCCTGCCCCTAGGGCAACAAGTATCCTTTTCCATCTGAATCCTAAAGTGGACAGAATTGTGGTCACTGTTAGCCACATGTTCCCCTACTACAACATCAACCACCTGCCCTGGCTCAATCCAATATAGCCCCTTCTCTAGTCGGGCTAGCCACATACTGCCCCAACGATCCTTCCAGTACACATTTTACAAATTCCTGCCCATCCAAACCCCCAGCTCTAGGTACTTTCCAATCCACCCTAGGGAGATTAAAATTTCCCACTATAACGACTCTGTTCTTTCTGCACCTATCCAAAATGTCTTTACATATGCCTTCTCCAACTGCCCATGGGCTGTTGGGTGGCGTATAATGCACCCCTAGCATAGTAATCGCCCCCTTTCTATTCCTCGACTCCACTCCTAACTCCTCTGTATTGTCCTCCCTCTGCACTGCCGTGATGCTCTCCTTAACCAACAACACCACTCCTCCACCTTTTCTCGACCCTCCTCTGTCACGCCTGAAACACTTATACCCAGGAATGTTCAGTTGCCACTGCTCCCCTTCCTTTAACCACGTCTCTGTCACTGCAACCACATCCAAGTTCCTCGCAAACATTAAGGCCCTAAGTTCATCCGTTTTTCCCGTTATGCTCCTCGCATTGAAACAGACACACTCCAGACCTCCAAGCCCACTTGGAACCTCCTTCTCCCTGGTGCATCTCTTCTCGTCCAAGCTTACTCTATCTCCCATCTCGCTCTCTACCGAGCTATTGGTCTTATCCCCTCCCCCTCTCCATATTAGTTTAAATCCTGCCGAAACACTCCAGCTAACCTCCCAGCTAAGATATTCACACCCTTCCCATTTAAGTGTTCCCCATCCCTTCTATACAGGTGCCCTTCTTTCACAAAGACTTCTCAGTTATCCACAAATATGAAACCCTCTGCCCTACACCAGTCCTTCAGCCACACATTCAGCTGTAGGATCTCATTTCTCCTGGCTCTGCTATTATCTGGACCCGGAAGCAGCCCTGAGTTCGCTACCCTGGAGGCCTTGTTCTTCAGCCTACCCCCCAACTCCCTGAACTGCCTTCTTATATCCTCCCTGCTTTTCCTTCCTACATCCTTCTCTCCTACGTGAATAATCACATCTGCCTGGGCCTTCTCACCTTTCAAAATGCCCTCTACCCTGTCAGACACATCTTGCACCCCTGCCCCAGGGAGGGAAACTACCATCCTGGAGTCCCGCCTTGAACCACAGAAGTGCCTATCAATTCCTTTAACCCTCCCACCCCCCACCACTATCTCCCTTCTAGCCCCTTTCCTCCCCTTTGAGGTACTCTGCTCCTTGTGCCTTGCCCTTTTTTAACCCTCTGCCCTCGATATTTTGGGAGGCTGCCACTGTGTGGCACATCCTTTGTGTGAAAAAACTCCCTCTAGCATACAAATTATACCTTACCTCCCTCACCCTAAGCCCGTGACCCCTCGTGCTATTTGAGTCCATCCTTGGAAAAAGCTTAACCCTGTTTACTCTATCTATACTCCTCATAATCTTGTATACCTCTATTAGATCTCCTCTAACTCTAAACTTAGGGTATGTAAGAATAATAATGGGGAGAAAGGAGATTTCAACTTTCCCAACATAAATTGGGATAATCATACTGTAAAGGGTTTAGAGGGATGGATTTCTTAAAATGTATCCGGGGAGTTCAGTCTGCACAAGGCCCAACAGGGGATGAGCAGTGCTGCATCTGATTCTGGGGAGCAAAGCCAGACAAGTGTTCATTTTGGCAGTGGGGGAGCATTTTGGCAATTGCAATCACAACATGGTATGGTGCAATATGGAAGGAACTGGCCAAAATTTACCGGTAATAGCTCCTTGCAGGGCAGTCTACAACAATGCAATGGGGGCATTCAAAAAGGAACAGGACAGGGTACACATAAAACAGGGGTGACACAGTGGTTAGGACTATGGTCTCACAGTGCCAGTGACCCGGTTCATTCCCAGCTGGGGTGACTGTCTGTGTGGAGTCTGCATGTTCTCCCTGTGTCTGCATGGGTTTCCTCCGGTTTTCTTCCACAGTCCAAAAGATATGCTGGTGAAGTTCACTGACCGTGCTAAATTCTCCCTCAGTGTACCCGAACACATGCCAGAATGTGGCGACTAGGGGATTTTCACAGTAATTTCATTGCATTGTAAGCCTATTTGTGACTCTAATAAAAAATCTAAACTTTAAACATGCACCCTTTAAGGGGAAATGGAAGAAAAATAAGTTCAGAAAACCCTAGATGCTTAGGACAAACACAGTAAGAAGTCTCACAACACCAGGTTAAAGTCTAACAGGTTTATTTAGCAGCACAAACTTTCAGAGTCTCAAGCTCCTTCATTAGGTGAGTGAGGACTTGTGTTGACAAACAAGGCATACACAGACACAAACTCAATTTACAAGATAATGGTTGGTATGTGAGTCTTTACAGGTAATCAAGTCTTAAAGGCACAGATAATGTGAGTGAAGAGAGCATTAAGCACAAGTTAAAGAGATGTGTATTGTTTTCAGACAGGACAGTTAGTGAGATGTTGCAAGCCCAGGCAAATTGTGGGGATTATAGATAGTGTGACATGAACCCAAGATCCCGGTTGAGGCCGTCCTCATGTGTGCGGATGGCACAGCTGGGTGTATTGGCCTTGTGTATCTTCGGGAGGCAGTAGAGATCTCTGAGGCTTTGGGAATACTCCCATTATGTCAGGCAACGGGACCCTACTTCAAGGGCACCCTGAAACTCATCGTCCAAAGAACCTTCAGTTTCTGTCGTGACACTACGGACTTCTTACAGAAACTTAGCAAACGTAGAACCATAGAACCCTACAGTACAGAAAGAGGCCCTTCGGCCCATTGAGTCTGCACCGAACACAATCCCACCAGGCTCTACCTCCATATCCCTACATGTTATACCCACTAATCCCTGTAACCTTCACATCCCTGGACACTAGTAGTCTTGATGAACAGAGGGATCTTGGTGTGTATGTGCATAGATCCCTGAAAGTAGGCAGTCAAGTCGAGAAGGTTGTTAAGAAGGCATATGGAGTCTTAGCTTTTATTGGTAGGGGGATTGAATTTCGGAGCCGCAACATCATGTTGCAATTGTACAAAACTCTAGTGCGGCCGCACTTGGAGTATTGTGTGCAGTTCTGGTCCCCACATTATAAGAAAGAGGTGGAGGCATTGGAGAGGGTACAGAGGAGGTTTACCAGGATGTTGCCTGGTATGGAGGGCAGGTCTTTATGAAGAGAGGCTGAGGGATTTGAGGTTGTTTTCGTTAGAAAGAAGGTGACTAAGAGGAGACCTTATTGAAACATATAAGATGATTAGAGGGTTAGATAGGGTGGACAGTGATAGCCTTTTTCCTAGGATGGAGAAAGCTAGCACGAGGGGACACAGCTTTAAATTAAGGGGTGATAGTTATAGGACAGATATCAGAGGTAGGTTCTTTACCCAAATGGTGGTTCGGGAGTGGAATGCCCTGCCTGCAGCGGTTGTAGATGCGCCAAGTTTGGTGGCGTTTAAGAGTTTAGTTGATAAGTATATGGAAGAGAAGGGAATGGTTTAGTTTGGAGGGGCATTGCTTTTCATATTGGTCGGCGCAACATCAAAGGCTGAAGGGCCTGTTCTGTGCTGTAATGTTCTATGTCTATGTCTACGTCTAAGGGGCAATTTTTAGCATGGTCAATCAATCTAACTCACACATCTTTGGGCTGCGGGAGGAAACCAGAGCACCTGGAGGAAACCCACGCAGACATGAGGAGAATGTGCAAACTCCACACAGACAGTGACCTGAGCCAGGAATCGAACCTTGGAGCTGGAGCTGTGAAGCAGCAGTGCTAACCACCGTGCTGCCCTAAACATGGAACGACTGAACCAGCAGCACTCCTCATCACAATGAATGTCTCGGTGCTCTACACCAGCATCCCCCAATACAACGGTATTGCTGCAACTGCCTCAGTACTCAATGCCAACAACTGCTAGTTTCAGGATGCAATTTTACAACTCATTCGCTTCATCCTGATCATCCAGACGTATGGAACAGCCATGGGAACCAAATTCACACCTCAATATGCCAATATCTTCATGCACAGGCTTGAACAAGATCTCCTCACCTCACAAGACCTTCATCTGACGCTATACACTAGATCCCAACTTCGCGGTTGGTATGTTGCCTTCTGGGCGCTGGGGTCAGTGATATCTCTGACCGAGTGTTCGGGATCCTTAAGGGGGAGGGGAACCAGCCCCAAGTTGTGGTGCATGTAGGTACCCATGACATAGGTAGGAAAAGGGATGTGGATATAAAGCAGAAATTCAGAGAGTTAGGGTGGAAACTTAGGGCTAAAACAAACAGAATGGTTATCTGTGGCTTGTTACCTGTGCCGCGGGATAGCATAGAAAAGAATAGGGAGAGAGAACATTTGAATTCGTGGCTAAAGGGATGGTGCAGGAGGGAAGGATTCAGGTATTTGGACAATTGGGGCTCATTCTGGGGAAGGTGGGACCTCTACAAGAGGGATGGTCTGCACCTGAACCGGAGAGGTACCAATATCTTGGGGGGTAAATTTACCAGTGCTATTCGGGGGGGTTTAAACTGATTCAGGGGGAGGATGGGAACCTGAATTGTTGTGCCAGTATACAGGAGGATGTGAATAGGGAGGTCACAGATAAAGTTTCTAGGTCGCAGCAGTATAGTGGCAAACGGGAGGGTGGTTTGAAGTGTGTATACTTTAATGCGAGGAGCATACGCAATAAGGTGGATGAACTTGCAGCCTGGATTGGTGCTTGGGACTTCAATGTTGCGGCCATTTCAGAGACGTGGATAGAGCAGGGGCAGGAATGGTTGTTGCAGGTTCTGGGGTTCAGATGTTTCAGTCAGAGCAGAGGTGGTGGTAGAAGAGGGGGAGGAATGGCATTGTTAGTTAAGGACAACATTACGGTGGCAGAAAAGACGTTTGATGTGGACTTGTCTGCTGAGGTAGTGTGGGCTGAGATTAGAAACAAGAAAGGAGAGGTCACACTGTTGGGAGTTTTTTATAGGCCGCCAAAAAGTTCCAGAGAAGTAGAGGAAGGGATTGCAAAGTTGATCCTGGATAGGTGTGAAAGTAACAGGGTAGTTGTAATGGGGGACTTTAACTTTTCTAATATCGATTTGAAAAGCTATAGTTCAAGTACGTTAGAGGGGTCAGTTTTTGTTCAATGTGTGCAGGAAGGTTTCATGACTCAGTATGTAGATAGGCCAACAAGAGGTGAGGCTATATTGGATTTGGTACTGGGTAATGGACCAGACCAGGTGTTAGACTTGGAGGTGGGTGAGCACTTTGGTGATAGTGACCACAATTCGATTACGTTTACCTTAGTGATGGAAAGGGATGGGCACGTACCGAATAACAGTAGTTATAGCTGGGGGAAAGGTAATTATGAGGTTATTAGGAGAGATTTAGGATGCATAGGGTGGAGCAGGAAATTGCAGGGGCTGGGGACATCTGAAATGTGGAGCATATTTAAGGAACAGCTTCTGCATGTCCTTAATAAATATGTACCTGCCAGGCAGGGAGGAAGTGGTCAAGTGAGGGACATAGTACATGGTGTACTAGGGAATTTGAATCTCTGGTGAAGAGGAAGAAGGAGGCTTATATAATGATGAGACGTGAAGGCTCAGTTAGGGCACTGGAGAGCTATAAATTAGCCAGGAAGGAGCTAAAGAGGGAGTTGAGAAGAACTAGAAGAGGACACGAGAAGACTTTGGCGGATAGGATTAAGGAGAATCCTAAAGCTTTTAACAGGTATATAAATAATAAAAGATTGGTTAGGGCAAGATTAGGGCCAGTCAGAGATAGCACTGGGAAGTTGTGCGTGGAGCCTGAGGAGATAGGAGAGACACTGAATGAGTATTTTTCGTCAGTATTCAAGCAGGAGAAAGACAGTGTTGTCGGGGAGAATACTGCGATACCAGGTTGTAGACTGGGTAGGATTGAGGTTCATAAGGAGGAGGTGTTAGCGAATCTTGAGGGTATGAAAATTGATAAGTCCCCTGGGCCAGATGGGATTTACCCTATGATTCTCTGGGAGGCTAGAGAGGAGATTGCAGAGCCTTTGGCTTTGATCTTCATGTCGTCGTTGGCTACAGGTAGAGTGCCGGAAGACTGGAGGATGGCAAATGTTGTCCCTTTGTTCAAAAAGGGGAGTAGGGACCATCCTGGAAATTATAGACCGGTGAGCCTGACTTCTGTTGTGGGCAAAGTCTTGGAAAGATTTATAAGCATCTAGAGAAAAATAAATTGATTAGGGATAGTCAGCACAGTTTTGTGAAGAGTAGGTCGTGCCTCACAAACCTTATTGAGTTTTTTGAGGAGGTGACCAAAGAGGTAGATAAGGGTAAGGCAGTTGATGTAGTGTATATGGATTTTAGCAAAGCGTTTGATAAGGTTCCCCATGGTAGGCTACTGCAGAAAGTGCAGATGCATGGGATTGCAGGTGATTTAGCAGTTTGGATTAGGAATTGGCTAGCTGATAGAAGACAGAGGGTGGTGGTTGATGGGAAATATTCAACCTGGAGTGCAGTTACAAGTGGTGTACCTCAAGGATCTGTTTTAGGGCCACTGCTGTTTGTCATTTTTATAAATGACCTAGATGAGGGTGTAGAGGTTGGATTAGTAAATTTGCTGACGATACCAAAGTGGGGGGAGTTGTAGACAGCAAGGATGGATGTTACAGTTTGCAGAGGGACATAGATAGGTTGCAGAGCTGGGCCGTGAGGTGGCAAATGGAATTCAATACGGATAAATGTGAGGTGATTCACTTTGGTAGGAATAACAGGCATATGAAATATAGGGCTATGGAAGGACCCTTAATAGTGTTGTCGAGCAGAGGGATCTTGGGGTACAAGTACATAGCTCTTTGAAAGTTGGCACCCAGGTTGATAAAGTTGTTAAGAAGGCGTACGGTGCGTTAGCTTTTATTGGTAGAGGGATTGAATTTAGGAGCTGTGAGGTTATGTTACAACTGTACAAAACTCTGGTGCGGCCGCACTTGGAGTATTGCGTACAGTTCTGGTCGCCGCATTATAAGAAAGATGTGGAAGCATTGGAAAGGGTGCAGGAGGAGGTTTACCAGGATGTTGTCTGGTATGGTGGGAAGGCCTTATGAGGAAAGGCTGAGGGACCTGAGGTTATTTTCATTAGAGAGAAGGTGGTTACGCGGTGACCTAATTGAGGCGTATAAGATGATCAGGGATTGGATAGGGTGGATAGTGAGAGCCTTTTTCCTCGGATGGTGATGACCAACACGAGGGGACATAACTTTAAATTAAGAGGTGGTAGTTATAGGACGGATGTCAGAGGCAGGTTCTTTACACAGAGGGTGGGGAGGGCGTGGAATGCCCTGCCTGCAGCAGTTGTGGACTCGCCTACTTTGGGGGCATTCAAATGGTCGGTGGATAGGCATATGGATGATATTGGAATAGTTTAGGTTAGAAGGTCCACTGGCCGGCGCAACATTGAGGGCCGAAGGGCCTGTACTGCGCTGTAATGTTCTATGTTCTATATAGCGATGACATTTTCTTCTTTTGGACTCATGGTGAACAATCACTGAAACAACTATATGATGACATCAACAAGTTCCCACCATCAGACTCACCATGGACTATTCTCCAGAATCAGTTGCATTCTTGGACACACGCATCTCCATCAAGGACGGTCACCTCAGCACCTCACTGTACCGCAAGCCGTCAGACAACCTCACGATGTTCCACTTCTCCAGCTTCCACCCTAAACACGTTAAAGAGGCCATCCCCTACGGACAGGCTCTATGTATACACAGGATCTGCTCAGATGAGAAGGATTGCCATAAATACCTCCAATCACTGAAAGATGCCCTCACAAGAACAGGATATGGCACTCAATTGACAGTTCTGACGTGCCACAGTGAAAAACTGCACCAACCTCCTCAGAAGACAAACATGGGACATGGCAACAGAGTACCTTACGTCATCCAGCACTTCCCCGAAGCGGAGAAGCTAGAACATCTTCTCCAGTGTCTCCAACATGTCATCGATGAAGACCAACATCTCACCAAGGCGATCCCCAACCTCAAACAGACCACTGTTCACAACAAAGTACCCAGCCTTCAGGGGAACAGTGACCACACCACCACACAACCCTGCCACGGCAACCTCTGCAAGATGTGCCGGATCATCGACATAGATGCCACCATCTCATGTGAGAACACCATCCATCAGGTACACGGTACATACTCTTGCGACTTGGCCAATGTTGTCTACCCGATATGCTGCAGAAAAGGATGTCCTGAGGCACGGTACATTGGGGACACCATGCAGACGCTATGACAGCGGATGAGTGAACACTGCTCAACAGTCACCAGGCAAGAGCATTCTCTTCCAATCAGGGAACACTTCAGCAGTCATGAACATTCAGCCTCTGATCTTCAATTAAGCATTCTCCAAGGCGGTCATCGCAACACATAACAACAGAGTCACTGAGCAGAAGCTAATAGTTCCACATAAATGAGGATGACCTTAATCGGGATCTTGTGTTCATGTAACCCCCACGACTTGGCTGGACTTGCAAAATCTCACTAGCTGTCCTGTCTCAAGACAATACACATCTCTTTAATTGTGTTTAATCCTCTCTCCACTCACATTGTCTGTACCTTTAAGACTTGATTACCTGTAAAGATTCACATTCCAACCATTATTTTGTAAATTGAGTTTACGTCTGTATATGTCCTGTTTGTGAACACAAGTCCTCACTCACCTAATGAAGGAGTAAGACTCAGTTTGTGATGCCAAATAAACCTGTTGGATTTAACCTGGTGTTGTGATAGTTTTTACTGTGTTTACCCAAGTCCAACACTGGCATCTCCTATAGGAATATAGAAAGTGCAAGAGAATTTAAGAAATCAATTAGAAGGGCAAAAAGGGGGCATGCATTAGGACTTGCAATCAGGATTAGAGGGAATCCTAAGATATTTATGAATACATTAAAAGGAAGCGTTTTACCCCGGGAAAAAATAGACCCCATTACAGATCGAGGAGACAATGTGGGTGTGAAGTCACAGGATACTGGAAGGGTGTTAAATGAATACTTGTCATTAGTCTTCACTCTAGAAAAGGAGAATGTAGGCACAGAATTCAGGAAATGGGACTGTGAGGAACTGGCAAAGTTTAACATAGGAAATGGGAAGGTATTTGAGGCCCTGATTGGTTAAAAACAGACACATGACGATTTATTCATCAAGGCATTTTTTAAAGAACTGAGAAGTTTTGTTGGAACTACACAGGCTGGAGTACTGGGAATGCTACAGGAAGTCACCATGCTACAGGGAAGATGTAAATGTATTACAGAGAGTACAGAAGAGATTTATAAGGATGTTGCCTGCACTGAAAAATTTCACTATGAGAGAAGACTGAATAGCCTATTTTGCTTACTTTGGAACAAAGGCGGCTGAGGGAGACTACTTGAAGCGTATAAAATTTTAAGAGGACTACATAAGTGCAGATAGAAAAGCCTAAGTTGGTACATAGCAAGGTTGTATAGATTTAGGGTAGGAGATGATTTCAAGTGACTTTGGGAAATTTTTCAGTCAAGCCAATGCGTGCAAAGATCATAGAGACAGAAATCCTCATAACATTTAAAAAGTGCTTGGATAAGCACTCAGATCCCGTAAACTGCAAGGCTACTGACCAAAAGCTGGAATGTGAGATTAAGCCAAGTGAGTGCCTTTTAGACTGTAAGTATCAATAATTGCAAGGAGCATAAACACTGACAGAGGCCAGATGGGTGCTGTAATGATTTAAAGATTTTACAGGGGGAAATCCCACCTCTCCCCAAACCCAGACCAAATCTAACATTAAAGAACAAAGAACAGTACAGCACAGGAACAGGCCCTTTGGCCCTCCAAGCCTGCGGTGCACATGCACACAAGTAGACCATTTGTTTACATCCCTTTATTCCCAGTCTGTTCATGTGGCTCAAAGATCCCAGCATGTCCACCTCAACCACCTTGCTTGGCAGTGCATTCCAGGACC
This sequence comes from Sphyrna mokarran, assembly GCA_024679065.1. Lineage (NCBI taxonomy): Eukaryota > Metazoa > Chordata > Chondrichthyes > Carcharhiniformes > Carcharhinidae > Sphyrna > Sphyrna mokarran. The sequence continues at coordinate 178,477 of JAGIQG010000020.1, forward strand.
CCACCACCCTCTGTGTAAAATACGTTCCCCTGACATCTGTGTTGAATCTCGCTCCCTCACCCTCTCACCTTAAACTTGTGACCCCTTGTGTTCATCACCTCAGACCTGGGAAAAAGCTTCCCACTGTTCACCCTATCTACACCCTTTATAATTTTATACACCTCTATTAGGTCACCCCTCATCCCCTGTCTTTCCAGAGAGAACAATGCAGTTTGCCCAATCTCTCCTCATAGCTAAGACGTTCCATACCAGGCAACATCCTGGTAAACCTCTTCTGTACTCTCTCCAAAGTCTCCACATCCTTCTGGCGACCAGAACTGCATGCAGTATTCCAAATGTGGCCTAACCAACGTTCTATACAGCTGCAACATCATATGCCAACTTTTATACTCTATATCCCGTAGTGAATTTGAAAACTTTGCTATCTTCTTGGTTTATGACACGTGGCCATTATTTCCTAATCCTCTTTGGATACAGGTGAGGTGAGGTCTGCTAACTTTGTACCTTTATTTAGAAAGGGATTGAGGGATGGACCGAATAATTACAAACTTATTCGGTGAGCGAATTATTAGAATGAATTCTGAAAGACAGCATAAATGTCACTTAGAAAGGCATGGATTAATCAAGGACAGCTGACATGGATCTTTAAGGATTTGTTATTTTATTGAATTTTTGAGGAAGTAACAAGAAGGATTGAGAAGTAGTGCAGTTGATGCAGCCTACATAGATTTTATCAAGCTTTTTGACAAGGTCGCACATGATAGTTCAGTTAAAAAAAAGTTCATGGGATCCAGGGGAATATAGCAAACAGGATACAAAACTGGTTTAGTGACAGGAAGAAAAAGAGTGATTTTTGATGGATGTTTTTGGGACTATTTCCAATGGGGTACTACAGGATTTAATACTAGACCCCTTGCTGCTTGTGGTACACATTAATGATTTGGCCATAAATATAGGGGTGTGAAGAAGTTTGAAGATGACATCATAACTGCCCATGGTTAACACAAGGATTGTTGCAGGAAGCTATCAATAGACTGGCTAGGGTGGCAGAAAACTGGTAAATGGAATTCAACCTAGAGAACTGAGGAGATATACATGGGGAAGTCAAACATGGCAAAACACTACATAATAAATGGGAGGATACTGAGAAGTGTAGAAGAAGTGAAATATCTTGGGGTCAATGCCCATAAGATTGTAGGAAAGGTTGATAAGGCTATTAAGAAGACATGTGGAATTAATTATCAGCCAAGGTGTGGAATGTAAGAGCAGGGAGGTTATGCTGGAACTATATAAACATATACATAGGCCACAATTCGAGCCCTGATTACCTCATTATAGAAAGGATGTAATTACATTACAGATTCACAAACATGTTGCCAGGACTACAGAATGCAGTTCTGAGGAAAAATTGGATAGGCTGGGATTGTTCTCCTTGGACCAGGGAGCTGAGGGAAGATTTGATTGAGAGGTATTAAATTTTGAGGTGTGGATGAGAATAGCATATTTACCTCAACACAGACTAGGAGCCATAGATTTGAAGTGATTGGGTCACTGTCTGTATGGAGTTGCACATTCTCCTTGTGTCTACGTGGGTTTCCTCTGGATACTCTGATTTCCTCCCACAGTCCAAAGCTGTGCGGGTTAGGTTGATTGGCCATGCTAAAAATTGCCCCTTAGTGTCCTGAGATGTGTAGATTAGAGGGGTTAGTGGGTATAATATGTAGGGGTACAGGAGTAGGGCCTGGGTGCGATTGTGGTCGGTGCAGACTCGATGGGCTGAATGGCCTCTTCCTGTATTGTAGGGTTTCTATGATATTTCTATGATTGGTTGAAGGGTTAGAAGGAAGATGAGGAAACTTTTTTTTTCAACGAGTTATTAAGGGTCTGGAACTTGGTGCTTGGAAGGGTGCTGGAGACACAAACCTCATTTAACCCATTTAAAGCGGTCTGAACGTGCATCTTAAGTCCTATAACCTTGGGCTTCAAACCAAATAGAAAATAGTACTAGGCTGGGTGGCTTGTTTTCCAGCTGACACAGATACAATGGGCTAGATGACCTTTTTCAGTGTTGTAAACTACAGAAGCTAATAAAAACAGTAAGATCTGCTAGAGTGGAGAACCTTCAGCGAATGATTGACACAGAAATCAAATTAACCATCATCCCTCATACAGCACATGCAATCCTCTACTCTATTATGTCCCATATAATCTACCTTATTATATCTCAATAGACTTGTGTGTCTGATCCATCCTTACCGTTTATAGATGTAGCCCAAGGTGATGCCAGCACCCAATACAATTATAATGGTCATCATTCCAACCGCCATGACCTGACCTGAGAGAAAGAAGTACACCAATGTTAAACCATGGAAAGAGAAAGAGCAGAAACCTCAATCAAATCTTGTAATATACAATCTTCTCCAAGAACAGAGTTTGACCCAATCCCACTCTCTCCTGAATAGTTGGCCAGATACAAGAAAACAGCTGAGTTTGGGTATTGGGAAATCACAAACATAGAAAATAGGAAACAGAAATAAGAACAAAAAACAAAACAGCACAGGAAACAGGCCCTTCAGCCCAACGAGCCCGCACCACCACCCCGATGATCCCACTTCTACTCACGATCCATGTCTATGTACAGAAAGTAGAATTCGGCCCTTCGAGCCTGCTCCAGCATTATTTTGACTATGACTAATCATCCAACTCAAGAGCCTGATTCTGCCTTCCACCACACCCCCAGCCCCATATCCTTTGATCTCTTTCTCCCCAAGTGTTTCTTGAAAACATACAATGTTTTGGCCTCAACTGCTTTTTGTGGTAACAAATTCCACAGGGTCACCATTTTCAGGATGAAGACATTTCTCCTGATCTCTGTGCTAAGCAGTTTACCCCATATCCTCAGACTGTGACCCCTAGTTCACCATAAGAAACATCCTTCTTGCAATTACTTTGTCTAATCCAGCTAGAATTTTATAAGTTCTATGAAATCACCCTCCAGTATGTCCAGTGAATACAATCCTGATTCAATTTGTCGTATGTTCATTCTACTATCCTTGGAATGAATCTGTTAAACCTTCCGTGCACACTCCCCAGAGCAAGAACATCCTTCCTCAGATGAGGAGGCCACATCTGCACACAATATTCCATGTGTGGCCTCACCAAGGCCCTGCATAATTTCATTAAGACATCCCTACTCCTGTATTCAAATCCTCCTAAAACACCAATTGCCTTTTTTACTGCATGCTGTACCTGCTTGCTTACCTTCAGTGACTGATATACCCAGGTCTCCTTGCACATTCCCTTCTCCAAATTTATAACTATTCATAGAATCATAAAATCCTACAGTCCAGAAAGAGTCTGCACTGAACACAATCCCACCCAGGCCGTACCCCCATATCCCTACATATTTACGCACTAATCCCTCTAACCTAAGCATCCCTGGACACTAAAGGGCAATTTTAGCATAGCCGATCAACCTAACCCGCACATCTTTGGACTGTGGAAGGAAACCGGAGTACCCACAGGAAACTCACGCAGACACCAGGAGAACGTGCAAACTCCACACAGACGGGAATCAAACCCAGGACTGAGAAGCTTTGAAGCAGCAGTGCTGTGCTACCGTGCCACCCTAAGTGATAGTGATCAGCCTTGTTTTTGCTACCAAGTGAAGAACCTTTCAATTATTCAAATTATACTGCAGCTGCCATTTATTTGCCAACTTACTCAACTTGCCCAATCACACTGAAGGATAGAACAGTACAGCACAGAAACAGGTCTTTTGGCCCTTCTTGGCTGTGCTGAACCATTTTTCTGCCTCATATGCCAACCCTCTCAACTTTGGAATCAACCTAGTGACTCTGCTCTGTACCCCCTCCAGTAAGGAGACCAAAACTGTACACAGTAACTCCAGGTGTGGCCTCACCAGTACCTTATACAGCTGCAACATAATCTCATTGTTTTTAAACTCCATCCCTCTAGCAATGAAGCTGTTCTTAATTACCCGCTGCATCCGCAAACCAACTCCTTGTGATTCATGCACAAGGACGCCCAAGTCCCTCTGCACAGCAGCATGCTGTAATTTCTCATCATTTAAATAAGTCCATTTTGCTGTTATTCCTACCAAAATAGGTGATTTCACATTTACCAACATTATACTCCATCTGTCAGACTCTTGCCCACTCACTTAGACTGTCCTCTTTGCAGACTATCATCCTCTGCACACTTTGCTCTTCCACCCATGTTAGTGTCATTTGTGAATTTTGACACTACACTTGGTCCCCAACTTCAAATAATTTGTGTAAATTGTAAACAATTGCATTCCCAACACTGATACTTGAGGCACACCGCTAGACACTGATCACCAACCAGAAAAACACCCATTTATTCCCACTCTTTGCTTTCTGTTAGTTAACCAATCCTTTATCCATGCTAATACATTACCCATAACACCATGCATCGTTATCTTATGTTGCAGTTCCCTGAAAGTAGCAAACCAAATGGATAAGGTAGTCAAGAAGGCATATGTTGGGACATAGTGTATAAAAACTGGCAAGTCACGTTGCAGCTGTATAGAACTTCACTTAGGCCACATTTAGAATATTGCGTATAGATCTGGTCACCACACCCTCCGAAGGACGTGGAGGTTTTGGAGAGAGTACAGAAATGGGTTACCAGAATGTTGCCTGGTTTGAAAGGTATTAGCTATAGAACATTATAGCGCAGTACAGGCCCTTCAGCCCTCGATGTTGCTCTGACCAGTGGAACCAATCTAATGACCCTCTAATCTAAACTATTCCAATATTATCCATACACCTATCTACTGACCATTTGAATGCCCTGAAAGTTGGCGAGTCCACAACTGCTACAGGCAGGGCATTCCTTACCTTTATTACCTTCTGAGTAAAAAACTACCTGACAACTATCCTAATATTTATCACCCCTTAATTTAAAGCCCCTTGTGTTAGCCATCACCATCCGAGGAAAAAGGCTCTCACTGTCCACCTTAACTAACCCTCTGATCATCTTGTATCCTTCAATTAAGTCACCTCTTAACCTTCTTCTCTCTAATGAAAACAACCTCAAGTCCCTCTTCCGCATAAGACCTGCCCTCCATACCAGGCAACATCCTGGTAAACCTCCTCTGTACCCTTTCCAATACCTCCACATCTTTCTTATAATGCCACGACCAGAACTGTACACAACTGTACTCCACGTGCAGCAGCACCAGAATTTTGTACAGTTGTAACAAGACATCTCGGCTCCGAAATTCAATCCCTCTACCAATAAAAGCTAACACACCGTACGCCTTCTTAACAACCTTATCAACCTGGGTGCCAACTTACACTGAGATCTCTCTGCTCGTCCACACTACCAAGAGTCCTTCTATTAGCCCTATATTCTGTACTCCTGTTCCAAAGTGAATCACCTCACACTTTTCCACATTAAACTCCATTTGCCACCTCTCGGCCTAGCTCTACAACTAATCTATGACCCGCTGCAAACTGTAACATCTATCCTCACTGTCTACAACTCTTCCGACTTTGGTGTCGTCAGCAAATTTACTAACCCATCCATCTACACCCTCATCTAGGTCATTTATAAAAATGACAAACAGCAGTAGCCCCAAAACAGATCCCTGAGCTACACCACTTGTAACTGAACTCCAGGTTGTATATCTCCCATCAACCACCACCCTCTGTCTTCTATCAGCTAGTCAATTCCTGATCCAAATTGCTAAATCACCCTCAATCCCACACATCTGCATTTTCTGCAGTAGTCTTCCATGGGGAACCTTATCAAACGCTTTACTAAAATCCATATACACCACATTAACTGCCTTACCCTTAGCCACCTCTTTGGTCACCTTTTCAAAAAACTCAATAAGGCTTGTGAGGCACAACCTTCCCTTCACAAATCCATGTTGACTATCCCTAATCAAATTACTCCTTTCTAAATGACTATAAATCCTATCCCTTATAATTCTTGCCAAAACTTTCCCCACAACAGAAGTAAGGCTCACCAATCTATAATTTCTAGGATAGTCTCTACTCCCCTTCTTAAACAAGGGGACAACATTTGCCATCCTCCAGTCTTCCGACACTACACCTGTAGCCAATGACGACATGAAGATCAAAGCCAAATGCTCTGCAATCTCAGCCCTAGCCTCTCCGAGAATCCTAGGGTAAAACGCATCTGGCCCAGGGGACTTATCTATTTTCACACTTTTAAGAATTGCTAACACCTCCTCCTTATGACGTCAATCCCATTTAGTCTAAAAGGCTGAATGTCAGTATGCTCCTCATCTACACTGACTTTTTTCTGTGTAAATACTGATGAAAAATATTCATTTAGTGCCTCTCCTATCTCTTCAGGCTCCACACAGAACTTTCCACTACTGTCCCTGACTGGCCCTAATCTTGCCCTAACCAATCTTTTATTCTTGTGAGGGGAGATTGCTATGAAGAGAGATTAGAGAAACTTGATTTGTTTTCATTTCAACGTTGGAGGCTGAGGGTGACCTGATAGAAGTTTACAAAATTATGAAGGGCATGGACAGAGTGGATAATCAGAAACTTTTTTCCAGGGTAGAAATTTCAATTAGCATGTCAGCTACGACTCTCACCAACTTTTACAGATGCACCATAGAAAGCATTTTTTCTGGTTGTATCATAACTTGGTATGGGTTCCTGCTCTGTCCGAAACACTAGGAACTACAAAAGGTCATGAATGTAGCCCAATCCATCATGTAAACCAGTCTGCCATCCACTGACTCTGTCTACACTTCCCGCTTCCTCAGGAAAGCAGCTGGTATAATTAATTACGCTGGCTGCTTTCCCAAGGCAGCTCCAGACATTCTCTCTTCCACTTTCTTCCTTCAAGAAAAAGATACAAAAGTCTGAGGTCACATACCAACCAATTCAAGAACAGCTTCTTCCCTGCTGCTGTCAGACTTTTGAATGGACTTATCTTGTATTAAGTTGATCTTTCTCTGCACCCTAACTATGACTGTAATACTACATTCTGCACCCTCTTGTTTTCTTCTCTATGAACGATATGCTTTGTTTGTACAGCGCATAAGAAACAATACTTTTCACTGAAAGTTAATACACATGACAATAATAAATCAAATCAAATCAAATCCACTACTAGACACAGATTTAAGATAAAAGATTTAAAGGCAAAGTGAGAGGAATGTTTTTTTTAAACAGAGGGTAGTAAGTGCTCTCTCCTCATTTAAAAAATCTTTTCTACAACGCAATGATTTTTTTTAAAGCAGGCATGTTTTTGAAAACCTAGCATTTTGTGTATTTCTCATGAAAACTATAAAAGGTTAAGAAGTTCTACAATTTCTCCAAACCAGGCAACATGCTGGTAAACTTTTTCTGTACCCTCTCCAATAAACTTCTTTCCAATATAAAGACAGAGTGGGAATGTTTGCTAATGATTGAATAATGTTCAGCACCATCTATGACTCCACAGATATCAAAGCAGTCCATGTCCAAATGCAGCAAGACCTGAACAATATCCACAATTGGGCTGACAAGTGACAGGTAGCATTCGCACTATGTAAATGTCAGATAATGATTACCTCCAACAATAGAGAATCTAACCATCGCTCCATGACTTTCAATGGCATTATCATCACTGAATTCCCCACAATCAACATTCTGCTAACATTGACCAGAAACTGAACTGGACCAACCATATAAATACTGTGGCTACAAGAGCACGTCAGAGGCTGGAAATCCTACAGCAAATAATTCACCGTCTGTCCTGTGTTGCAGAACATGTCGTGCCCCTGGCCCAGCTGTTCTAGTACAGCTACAACATTAACACTGGCCTTGCAGCGTAGAACATTACCCAGCTGTATTCTGTATATAAGAAAATGGACAATTCCAACCCAGCTAATTACTGTCCACACAGATCAGGATTAGCACATTCCAGGACCTCTGGAATGGTGACCTTATCCTGCCAAGGATATATGATATAGTAATTGCGGAAACTGTTCCGCCTTCCCTTGCCTAGAATGTTATCCAACTCTATCTATTGTAGCAGGTGCGCTGAGGACATAGGATTGTGAACTGTCGGGTTAGTATTTTCAGTCACATTGCTGTTGTTTCTCACACACTTCCTCATTTGTCACACGAGCACTCTGAAAAATGACACCGATTCAAAGCAAATTGAACAAAATCTTAAAACTGGCATCAGTGAGGCATTAGGGACTTCAACAACATCAGGATTATATTCAACCATAACCCTTAAATGTTATGGTCGGGTATATTCCTCATTCTACCATTACCATCAAGCCAAAGGATCAATCCTGATTTTGTTAGCAGTAGCAAATGGCATGCCTGAAAATGTGGTCATGATGTAGAGATGGCGGCGTTGGACTGGGGTAAGCTCAGTAAGAGGTCTGACAACACCAATTTTAAATCCTACCAATTTATTTGATAGTAATTCTGCGAGCTTTCGGCGTTTGTGCCTTCGTCAGGCGAATGAGGTATTCTGGTCTCCAAAAGCACACATATCAGTACAGACAGTTTACAGATTGCTGATTAGAATGCGAATCCTTACACCTAACCTGCTATTCAAGTCTTAAAGTGGCTAACAAAGGAACACTGAGCACTGAGATTAGAGAGATGTGTATTGTCTCCAGACAGCACAGTGAGGTTTTTTGCTAACCCAGGCAAGTCATGGGGGTTACAGATAGTGTGACATGAAGCCAATATCCCTGTTAAGACCGTCCTCATGTGTGCGGAACTTGGCTATCAGTCTCTGCTCAGCGACTCTGCGCTGTTGTGTGTCATGAAGGCCCCCTTGAAGAACATTTACCTGAAGGTCGGAGGCCGAATGCCCGTGACTGCTGAAGTGTTCGCCCACAGGAAGGGAACTGTTTTGCCTGGTGATTGTCAAGCGATGTTCATTCATCCGCTGTCGTAGTGTCTGCATGGTCTCCCCAATGTACCATGCTTCGGGACATCCTTTCTTGCAACGTATTAGGTAGACAACGTTGGCCGAGTTGCAAGAGTATGTACCGTGTACCTGGTGAATGGTATCCTCACGTTTGATGATGTCGTCCATGTCTATGATCCGGCATGTCTTGCAGAGGTTGCTGTGGCAGGGTTGTGTGGTATTGTGGTCACTGTTCTCCTGAAGGTTGGGTAGTTTGCTGCGAACAATGATCTGTTTGAGGTTGCGCAGTTGTCTGAAGGCAAGAAGTGGGGGGGTGGGGATGGCCCTAGCAAGATGTTCATCATCATCAATGACATGTTGAAGACTCTGGAGAAGATGTCGTAGCTTCTGAGAACTTCTGTCGTAGTTTTTTGAGAAAGTGACCAGAGAGGTGGATGGGGGTAAGGCGGTTGATGTAGTATATATGGACTTTAGTAAGGCTTTTGATAAGGTGGCCCATGGAAGACTTCTACAGAAAATGCAGATGTGTGGAATAGAGGGTGATTTAGCTAATTGGATTAGAAATTGGCTGGCAGATAGAAGACAGAGGGTGGTGGTTGATGGGAGATTTTCATCGTGGAGTTCGGTGACGAGTGGTGTGCCTCAGGGGTCTGTTTTGGGGCCCCTGCTGTTTGTAATTTTTATAAATGATCTGGATGAGGGTATTGAGGGATGGATCAGTAAATTTGCAGATGATACTAAAGTTGGTGGAGTGGTAGATAGTGAAGAGGGGTGTTTTAGTTTACAGAGTGACTTGGACAAGTTGCAAAGCTGGGCCGAGAGGTGGCAAATGGAGTTTAATGTGGAAAAGTGTGAGGTAATGCACTTTGGCAGGAACAATAAATGTGTAGAGTATAGGGCTAATGGTAGGGCTCTTAATAGTGTTGAGGAACAGAAGGATCTTGTTGTATGTGTCAATAGATCCCTGAAAGTAGGCAGTCAAGTGGATAAAGTTGTTAAGAAGGCTTATGGAGTCTTAGCTTTTATTGGTAGGGGGATTGAATTTAGGAGCCGTAGCATCATGTTGCAGCTGTACAAAACTCTAGTGCGGCCGCACTTGGAGTATTGTGTGCAGTTCTGGTCGCCACATTATAAGAAAGATGTGGAGGCATTGGAGAGGGTACAGAGGAGGTTTACCAGGATGTTGCCTGGTATGGAGGCAGGTCCTATGAAGAGAGGTTGAAGGATTTGAGGTTGTTTTCGTTAGAAAGGAGGCGGCTAAGAGGGGATCTTATTGAAGCATATAAGATGATTAGAGGTTTAGGTAGGGTGGACAGTGATAGCCTTTTTTCTAGGATGGAGAAAGCTAGCACGAGGGGACACAGCTTTAAATTAAGGGGTATGAGTTATAGGACGGATATCAGAGGTAGGTTCTTTACTCAAAGAGTGATTAGGGAGTGGAATGCCCTGCCTGCAGCTGTTGTAGATGCGCCAAGTTTGGTGGCGTTTAAGAGGTTTATTGATAAGTATATGGAAGAGAAGGGAATGGTTTAGTTTGGAGGGGCATTGCTTTTTATTTTGGTCGGCACAACATCGAAGGCCGAAGGGCCTGTTCTGTGCTGTATTGTTCTATGTTCTATGTTCTCCGCTCTGGGGAAGTACTGGACAACAAAGGGTACTCTGTCCACCGTGTCCTGTGTTCGTCTTTTGAGGAGGTCAGTGCAGTTTATCGCTGTGGCACGTCGGAACTGTCGATCGATGAGTCGAGCGCCATATCCTGTTCTCACAAGGGCATCTTTCAGAATTTGGAGGTGTCTGTCATGATCCTCCTCATCTGAGCAAATTCTCTATATACGGAGGGCTTGTCCTCTTTAACGTGTTTAGTATGGAAGCTGGAGAAGTGGAGCATTGTGAGGTTGTCTGTCGGCTTGCGGTACAATGAGGTGCTCAGGTGACCGTCCTTGATGGAGATGCGTGTGTCCAAGAATGCAACCGATTCTGGAGTCCATGGTGAGTCAGATGGTGGGATGGAACTTGTTGATATCATCATACAGTTGTTTCAATGATTGTTCACCATGAGTCCAAAGGAAAAAAATGTCATCAATGTATCTAGTATATAGCCTCGGTTGAAGATCCCGTGTGGTGAAGAAGTCTTTGATTGAACCTGTGCATGAAGATGTTGGCATATTGAGGTGCGAATTTGGTCCCCATGGCTGTTCCGTGTGCTTGGATGAAAAGCTGATTGTTGAAGGTGAAGACATTGCGGTCCAAGATGAAGTGGATGAGTTGTAAAATTGCATCCGGAAACTGGCAGTTGTTGGCACTGAGTACTGAGGCAGTTGCAGCGATGCCATCGTCGTGGGGGATGTTGGTGTAGAGCGCCGAGACATCCACTGTGACGAGGAGTGTTCCTGGTTCAACTGCTCCAGGTGTGCTGAGTTTCTGTAGGAAGTCCGTAGTGTCAAGACAAAAGCTGGGGGTTCCTTGTACGATGGGTTTCAGGATGCTCTTGACATAGCCGGAGAGGTTCTCATACAACCGTCCCATCGTATCGAGAACAGGAAGAGAAATTGGTCAGGAATTGTATACCCAAACTAAAAGACTATCAGAAACCAACTGATTTTGGAGTCACTGAGCAAGAATACTGTCAGGCCCATGCTTGAGCTGAGGTATCCACAATCCTAGGATGCTTAAGGAGAGTTGGTGGGTCACCAAGCTGACTGCAAGTGGAAAGATCCCATGAACACCCCCTACATGTCGAAGAATAGCAGGAACACTAAGAAGAGCCAAGTGGATTCCTAAGAGCTGCAACATATCTTGGTTTGATCACAGGAGAACATAGAACACTACAGCACAAACAGGCCCTTTGGCCACGAGTTGCGCTGATCACATCTATCAATCCACAGACCTATCTATAACCCCTTATCCCATTAGTTTCCATATACTTATCCAGAAAGTCTTTTAAAAGACCCCAGCGAGTTCGCCTCTACCACCTCCGATGGCAGCCGATTCCATTCACTCACCACCCTCTGATTGAAAAACTTATCCCTATCATCCCCTCCGTATTTGCTTCGCTGCACCTTAAATCTGTGTCCTCTCGTAGTGACCATTTCAGCTCGGGGAAATAGTCTCTGAGAATCCACCCTATCTATTCTTCTCAACATTTTATAAACCTGTATCAGGTCGCCTCTCAACCTTCGTCTCTCCAGGGAGAAGAGTCCCAGCTCCCTCAACCTATCTTGATTAGACATGCCTCCCAATCCAGGCAGCATCCTTGTAAATCTCCTCTGCACTCTTTCAATAGCTTCTACATCCTTCCTATAGTGAGGTGACCAGAACTGCGCACAGTACTCCAAGTGGGGTCTGACAAGGGTCTTATAAAGCCTCATTACCTCCTGACTCCTGAACTCAATTCCTCGATTAATGAAGGCCAGTATACCATACGCCTTCTTGACCACTTCCTCCACCTGCAAGGCCAATTTAAGAGTCCTATGGACGCGGACCCCAAGATCCTTCTGCTCTACAACACAGCTAAGACTCCTACTGTTGATATTGTACTCCTCCATCCCATTATTCTTGCCAAAATGGACCACTGCACATTTATCCGCGTTGAAGTCCATGTGCCACTTCTCCGCCCAGTCTTGCATCCCATCTATGTCCCACTGCAATTTTTGACATCCCTCCAGACCATCCACAACACTACCAACCTTTGTATTGTCGACGAATTTACTAAGCCATCCCTCCACTTTCTCATCCAGGTCATTTATGAAAATGACAAACAGCAGGGGTCCCTAATTTCCTTTTTAAGCTCCCTTCTACACACCTTATACTCCTCTAGATCCCTAACATCTCCTAGCTCTCTGAACCTTTTATACATCTTTCGTTTCTTCCTGACTAGGTTCACCGCAACCTTTGTGCACCACGGTTCCTGCATCCTACAAAACCTTGTCTCCTCAGAATGTTGTCTTGTTGTGCCCCAGACAAACAGAAGTGCAGTAACCCTCTAGATCTTGTTTCAAGGAACTCTTGGATGGAAATCAAAGTAGATGGGGAGTTGTGTGCAGTTGAGATTTTCAAATTTAAAGTAGAAGTTTTTACTAAATATAGTGTTGTACTTGTTTTGTTTAAGTCTTGTTTCTCAGCCTCAAACTGAATATGAAATTCTATAATGTTGTGATTATTGTTGTCTAGAGGATCTTCATTATGAGATTAATTAACATTATTTCATTACATAATATCAGTTCTACAATAACCAGTTCTCTGTTTGGTTCCATAAGAAACTGTCCTGAATACACTCTTCTAAACAAAAGGAGAAGATAATCATTGACTTTAGGAAGCATAGTGGGTTATGCAACTGTGCACTGATTGCTCCCCAACATTGTAGATTAATAGCGCATTCATTCACTCATCTCTAACTCAGAAATCATACCTAGAATTCCAAGATCCTTCTTCTGTTTAGTAATTTGCCCCACAGGCTGCTTAGCTTCAGTGACTGGTTGCTTCACAGTATGGTCACTTTTGGATGGTAGTGATATGACTTGATCATCAATCTGACCTGTTCTCAATCCAACATTCACCGTTTCCAGCTCTGCTGTTATGGGATTAAGGTCTTCATTCAAAGAAGTACCCAATGAAAAGACAAGAAACGAAATCAAATGATCAAGGAGTAGAGAGTAAGTTACCATTTATACATTCGAAAACCTGATAAACATAACCAGACAGCAAAAATAACAAGGGGTAATGACCACAGATAGCTGACTGGAACCATCACTGTTCCCTCGTTGTGGGGTGTGTTGATTCAATCTGCAGCATTGCTGCAGTTACACGTCTCATTTGGGTTTAGACCACGAAGTGTTGACAGGAGACTGGGTTAAGAATGCACCATAAGCTCTCTTGTCCCAGCATCAAGGTCAAGCAGAGGTTAGTAGATGGAATCTAGGATGAGGATGAGAAAGAGAAAATAGGAACATAGGAACATGGGAACAGGAGATTAGGCTCAAGCCTGCTCAACTATTCAATTCAATCATTGGTGAAGATTATGTCCAAAAAACCAGGTAATGGTTGGTGTTCTATTCAGAGTTTAAAGAAAGGATGTAGAAGAAACGTTAGCATTGAGTTAAGATAATGCTATGATGTTCAATTTCTGCCAATCATACTTATCACGAGAACTGATTTGTATTTTGGTTAAACCTTTGTAATTGTGAATAAGGCATATGTTGTTGTTAAATTTTATAGCTGTAGTTCTTGTAAAGGAAATGAAAAGCCAGGATAAAAAAAACCTTCACTTCCCTTCATTTTAGAGACTCCTACAGAGCAGAAGAAAGCCATTCAGCCCATCGAGCCTGCACTGAGAAAAATCCCACTCATGCCCTATCCCCATATATTTACTCTAGGAGTGTAACTTGATAGGAATTCAGGACTGACGCATTCCTGGAAGGATGGAGGATAAGTTGGCAAGTGTTGGAAAACTTGGATAATGAGAAATATTGTGAGCCTAGTCAAAGAGAAGCTTGTCAAAGCTAGGAGGCTGGGAATTGCAAGTATGGAATACAAGGAAAGTGGAAAGAAATTTAAGCAAGAAGTAAGAAGGGCCAAAAGGAATCATGGAAAAACATTGGCTGGCAGGATTAAGGAAAATCCCAAGTCTTTTTGTAGGTATAAAAAGCAAGAGGGAGCCAGGGAGAGGGTTGGCCCATTAAAGGAGAGGGTGGAGAATCTATGCGTGAAGCCAGAAGAAATGAATGGGATACTAAATGAGTACTTTGCATCAGTATTCACCAAAGAGAAGGACTTGGTGGATGATGAGTCTGGGAAAGGGTGTGTCGATAGTTTGAGTCACGTTGAGATCAAAAAAGAGGTATTGCGGTTCTTGAGAAATATTATGGTAGACAAATCACCAACGTCTGATAGGATGTACTCCAGAATACTGAGACAGGCAAGGGAGGAAATTGTTAGGGTCTTGAGAAAAATCTCTGTATTGGCTATAGGAGAGGTCTCTGGAGAATAGCCAATATTGTTCTTTTGTTTAAGAAGGGGGCAAGAATAATCAGGTAATTACAGGCTGGTGAGCCTTACATCAATGATAGGAAAATTATTAGAGATAATTTTTGGAGACAGAATACACTCCCACTTGTAAACAAGTGGACATATTAGCAAGAGGCAACATGGTTTAGTGAAGGGGAGGTCATGTCTCACTAACTTGATCGAGTTTTTCGAGGAAGTGATGAAGATGATTGATGAGGGTAGGGCAGTGGATGTTGTCTACATGGACTTCAGTAAGGCCTTTGACAAGGTCCCTCATGGCAGACTGGTAGAGAAAGTGAAGTCACATGGGATCAGAGGTGAGCTGGCAAGGTGGATACAAAACTGGCTGAGTCTACATCATGAGTCATTAAAAACAGAGGGTAGCATGAAAGTGTACATAGAACAAAGAGCAACACAGCACGGGAAACAGGCCCTTCGGCCCAATGAGCCCGCGCCACAGGAATTCAGAAATTCATACATTTCTGAATGGAGGGCTGTGACAAGTGACATTTGTTTGCTGTTTGTAATATATATATATATAAATGATTTGGAGAAAAATGTAACTGGATTGATCAGTAAGTTTGTAGACAACACAAAGGTTGGTGGATTTGCAGATAGCGATGAGGACCATCAGAGGATACATAGAATATAGATCAGTTGGAGACTTGGGTGGAGAGATAGCAGATAGCGTTTAATCCAGACAAATACGAAGTAATGCATTTTGGCAAAGGGATCGGAGTGTACAGATACACAGGCCACTGAAAGTGGTAATACAGGTGGCGAAGATAGCCAAGAAGGCATACGGCACGTTCGCTTCAATGGCAGGGCATTGAGCTTAAAAATTGGCAATGTTGCAATTTTATAGAACCTCCTTTAGCCATGTTTCAGTAATTGCTATAAGATCCTAGTCCCAAGTACCCATCCATGCCCCGATTCATCTGCCTTGCCCGTCAGGCCTGTTACATTGAAATAAATGCAGTTTAATCTGGATTTCCCTTGCTCTCTGCTCTGCTTTTGCCTGATCTGTCTGGTACTACAATTACTGACACTGCCTTTACTAATTAATGTGCACTCTTTAACTTCTATGCTGTCCTCAACCTTCTTTTCTGTCTCCCCACTGCTTTGGGTCCCACGCCGCTGTCAAATTAATTTAAACCCTCCTGAGTAGCTCTAGCTTTTGTCACATTTGTACACTTACTTTTCTAATCGAAAGCTATTTCAAATCTCATCATTTTCTTTTGTCCATTATTTCATTTTGTTTTTAATCTTAATTTTCCCCAATTCTTATCACCTGACAAGAATTGTACTTCTAAAGTTTTATTTGTTAGTCACAAGTACGCTTACATATAGACTGTAATGAAGTTACTTTGAAAATCCCTAGTTGCCACAGTCCGGTGCCTATTGGGACTGAGAGGATTAAGCATGTAAGCAGCATGTCTTTCGGACTGTGGGAGAAAACCATAACACCAGGAGGAAACCCAATAGAATATTTTCTCCATGTCTATCTCCAAACAGACAGCAACTCAAACTGGGAATCAAACCTGTGTCCCTGGCTTTGTGAAGCAGCAGTGCTAAACATTTCACCACTGTGCCACCCCAAACTGTAAAGCAAAATGGGGACATGAGTAAGGCCTCTTAAGGAACAACAAGACCATCTATGTATGGATCCACAAGAAATGAGCGAGATCCTAAATAAATATTTCTCATCACTATTTAGTATTGAGAAAAGCATGGATGTTGGGGAATTTGGTGAAATAAATAGTAATGTTCTGAGGAGCGTACATATTACACAGGAGGTGGTGCTGGAAGACTTAAAGTGCATCAAGGTAGATAAATCCCTGCTATCTGATGAAGTGCATCCCAGGACACTGTGGGAGATTAGGGAGGAAATTACGGGTCCCCTAGCCGAGATATTTGAATCATTGACGGCCACAGGTGAGATGCCTGAAGATTGGAGGGTGGCAAATGTTGTGTCTTTGTTTAAAAAGGGCTGCAGGGAAAAGCCTGGGAACTACAAGTCAGCAAGCCTCACATCTGTAGTGGGTAAATTGGTGGAAGTTATTTTGAGAGACAGGATCTACAGCATTTAGAGGCACAAGGACTGATTGGGGACAGTCAGCATGGCTTTCAGAGTGGAAAATCCTTTCTCACAAATTTGATTGAGTTTTTTGAAAGGGTAATCAAGCAGATAGATGAGGGCAATACAGTAGATATTGCCTACATGGACTTTAACAAGACCTTTGACAAGGTACTGCATGGAAAGTTGTTGCACCAAATTAAATCTTATGGGACCCAGGGTGAGGTATCCAAATGGATACAAAATTGGCTTCTTGACAGAATGATGTGGAGCTGCTGGTGTTGGACTGGGGTAAACACAGTAAGAAGTCTGACAACACCAGGTTTAGGTCCAACCGATTTATTTGATAGTAAACTCACAAGCTTTCAGGGTTTGTCCCTTCATCAGATGAATGGAAAGTTCTGGCTTTGTTTTGTTTTGCAACTATGCTTTGTTCTTTTATCCACTTTTAAGCCTGACAACACCTCCAATATCTTATCACTCCTTATGTCAATTTACTCAAGAAACTTGCAGTCTCTCTGCCCGAATTCCATACCTTTATCCTCATTCAGGGTGAAGACTGACAGAACACAGAACACTTTGGCACAAACAGGTCCTTCTGCCCACAAGCTGAGCTGATCATATCCATACCTAGTGAAGTATTCATTCACACTCTACCATTGCCATCTGACTCCAATCACAGATTGTCCCCTTGGTCCCTAATGGGCCGTACTTTTTCCCTGGTTATCCTCTTCCCATTGATATACTTACAGAATATCTTGGGATTTTCCCCACTTTTACCAGCCAGGGCTTTCTCATATCTCTCTTTGCATTCCTAATTGTTTTCTGAAGCTCCACGCTGCACTTTCTAAACTCACTAATGCCTCCCCTGACTTGCTAAAAGCCTTTCTTTTCCTTTTCATCATATTCTGAATATCTCTGGTCATTCATAGTTCACTGGGTTTGTTACTCCTTCCTATCACCCTAGAGGAAGCATGCTGGTGCCATCAGTGTACCATTTCCTTTTTGAATGCACCCCCACCCCGTCCCATTCCTCTTCTATAGATTTCCCCATTCATAGCTGATCCCAGTCTATCTTGGCCAGATTCTGCTGTGTTTTACTGAACTCTACTCCCAATCCAAAACTTTTTTTTTGCGACTTGTCTATTTTTGTTCATAACAAGCTTAAATAGTACCAAGTTAATAAATATTCCTTATTAATTATTCATACAACAGCTGAACGGTTCCGCACTAAGTTGTACACTGTTCCTCACATCATACCAAAAGAAAACATCACTAAGACCAGTGCCCAAGTTATCCTTCTGGATAATGGGACACACTCACATTCAACATCAGCAGGATTCATAACCCAGGCCTTGGGGACTCCAAGGCATTTACTAGAACATAGAACATTACAGCGCAGAACAGGCCCTTCGGCTTTCGATGTCGCGCCGACCAATTAACAAAAAGCAATGATCCTCTAACCTAAACCATTCCCTTTTCATCCATAAACTTATCTACTAACCTCTTAAACGCCACCAAACTTGCCGCATCTATAACTGCAGCAGGCAGGGCATTCCATACCCTTACCACCCTCTGGGTAAAGAACCTACCTCTGACATCCGTCCTATAACTACCACCCCTTAATTTAAAGCTATGTCCGCTTGTGCTAGCTTTCTTCATCCTAGGAAAAAGGCTATCACTGTCCACCCTATCTAAACCGCTAATCATCTTATATGTTTCAATAAGGTCTCCTCTTAGCTGCCTTCTTTCTAATGAAAACAACCTCAAATCCCTCAGCCTCTCTTCATAAGACCTGCCCTCTATACCAGGCAACATCCTGGTAAACCTCCTCTGTACACTCTCCAATGCCTCCACATCTTTCTTATAATGTGGGGACCAGAACTGCACACAATACTCCAAGTGCGGCCGCACTAGAGTTTTGTACAGTTGCAACATGACGTTGCGGCTCCGAAATTCAATCCCCCTACCAATAAAAGCTAAGACTCCGTATGCCTTCTTAACAACCTTATCGACTTGATTGCCAACTTTCAGGGATCTATGCACATATACACCAAGATCCCTCTGTTCATCAATACTATTAAGAATCCTACCATTAGCCGTATACTCTACACATTTATTATTCCTGCCAAAGTGAATTACCTCACACTTCTCCACATTAAACTCCATTTGCCACCTCTCGGCCCAGCTCTGCAACTTGTCCAAGTCTCTCTGCAAACTGGTCAGGAAATAGCCGAAATATGGTGTTTTATTTCTTCATGTTTTTGGATCTTCTGCACATGTCAGCTGGAGAATAGCAGCACATATGTAATTTGCTGATTTCACTGACATCAGGCCTGGACACAGACCTGTGCCCAGAGAAATCTTATTTTTTTTACTTTATTTCTGCTTTGTTCATGCTTTAAGCCTACACTAAATATTTAACGTTTTTAGCATTGAATCTTACTTTGTGGGCATGATTGTACTTAGATATGATTGTACTTCGTTGTTAATTATATAATCAGTAATATCGTTAACAGTAAATATAGACTTCTCCCTCCCTACCCTCCCCAAAGAATTTTTTTGCACATCATATTCACAGCTGGTGATTCAACTGAACATGACTTTGAGCAAATAACACAACTTTTCAGAGCTCCCTGTCACAGTTACAGAGAACATCATCTATCTCCCTGATTAAACTGTCTCCACAATACATTTGTCTTCACTCCACCCAACTGAATAGCATGTTTCATCATAACTCTATGGTCACTCTGTTCATCCTCTCGCAGTCCTGCTCTTCACCTCGTACTTGTTGAACAAAGGCAGGGATTGAGGCTCCTCCATCTTTCAATCTTTTCTCCTCAATCTCTTCTATGTATAGTTCCTTCTTCAGTGAAACAGCAAGCGCATGTGGCCACTGCACCAATATTACCCTTGCTCCTTCACATACTTTTGACTAGAGCACCTGAGGCATTTACCCAACATTTCTCAGTAAACACTTTAACATTATTTTTGCAGACCCTTATAAAGTGTCCAGTGGTCATCTGCTATGTTCTGAAAATAGATGGTCATTCCATTGAAGAACATTTTCAACTCAACAGACTGCATATGGGATTTACAGAATTCACTTTGGATCATGAGTGGTTTGGATAAGATAGGCAAGGTAAACCTTTTGCCATTAGCTATAAGGCGTGCAATGACATATCCTCCAGTTCCCCACTCCTGGCTGAACGCAGCTCCGATGGCACTCCTGAGGCTCGACACTACGCAGGATGTAGCTGCCCGCTTCCACAAATGTTCAGTCCCTCTACCACTGATGAATAGTGACAGCTGCGTGTACCATCTATACGATGTATTGTAGCTACTCACCAAAACTCCTTAAGCAGCATCTTCCAAACCCACAACCACTACCATCTAAAAGGACAACAGCAGCAGATACCAGGAAGCACCACCATTTGCAAGTTTCCCTCCTCCAAGCTACTCACAATCTTGACATTCCTTTACTAAGAAAATCCTGGAATTCCTCCAGGATTATTATGAAGGTAGCTACACCACATAGGCTGGAGTGGTTGAATAGAACTCTCACTCATCTGATGAAGGAAAAGCACTCCAAAAGCTTGTGGCTTTTGCTACCAAATAAATGTTTTGGACTTTAACCTGATGTTGAGAGATTTCCTACTGTGGTTGAAGTAGCAAACTCACCATCACCTTCTCAAGGGCAATTTTTCAAAGTGGAGGCCTGTGACCAGCAGTGTGCCTCAGGGATCTGTGCTAGCCCTATTGTAATTTCTCATTTATATGAATGATTTGGATGAGAATTTAGTAGGCATGGTTAGTAAGTTTGCAGATGACACCAAGATTGGTAGCAAAGTGGACAGTGAAGAAGGTTGCCACAGTGGGCTGATGAATGGCACATAGTGTTTAATTTAGATAAATGTGAGCGGATGCATTTTGGTCAAATCAGGACAGGACTTACTCAGCTAGCGGTAGAGTGTTGAAGAGAGTTATAGAACAAAGAGATCGAGGGGTACAGATACATAGCTTATTGAAAGTGCAGTCACAGGTAAAAGTAAAGTTTATTAGTCACAAGTAGTCTTACATTTACACTGTAATGAAATTACTGTGAAAATCACCTAGTCACCTGTCTAGGTACACTTAAGGAGAATTTGGCATGATTAATTCATTTAACCTGCACATCTTTGGACTGTGGGAGGAAATCGGAGTACCTGGAGGAACCCACACAGACACAGGGAGAATGTGCAAACTCCATACCAGACAGTGACCCAAGCCAGGAATTGAAGCTGGTTCCCTGCGGCTGTGAAGCAGTAGCAGGCAGAGCGGTGAAGAAAGCATTCAACATGCTTGGTTTCATTGGTCAGTACACTAGGACACCTTTTTGAAATTGAACAAGACATTGGTAAGGCCACACTTGGAATACTGTGTACAGTTCTGGACACCTCATTATAGAAAGGATATTATTAAATTAGAAAGAGTGCAGAAAAGATTTACTAGGATAATACCAAGACTTGATGGTTTGAGTTATAAGGAAAGGCTGGATAGACTGGGACTCTTTTCCCTGGAGTGTAGAAGACTTAAGGGTGATAAGATACTCAGGCAGTTAAACTGGTAGGGTGGGTATAGAGGGATTATGGGTCAAACACAACTCTTTGGGACTAACTTAGTGGTTTTAAAAAAAGGCAGCATGGACAAGTTGGGCCAAAGCGCCTGGTTCCATGCTGTGAACCTCTAATTAAGGATCAGCAATAAAAAGCTGGCCTAGTCAGTGACGCTCAGGTACCATAAATTGATTTTAAGAAAGCACATTGTGTCTGCACAGCTCTCAACATAACCTGCTCTTGTATTCTGTGCTCTTATTTATCATCCTGGGGTATTCTCTGCTTTATTACCAGCTCTCAATGCCACCTTTAATACACCATGGTCTTTGCTGCTGTACATCTTTTACAATGGCACCTTTCGTTTTATGTTATTTCTCTATGATCTGCTATAAAAATCAATGGCTGATGATTCATTGAACAATGCCGTTTTCTTATGTTTGCCATTCCCTGATTTCCAGTTATAGTTTCAGCTGGACCTATTTTTACAGGTCCACATTACTCTTAACCATCCTCTCCCTCTTAATGTGTCCAGGAATACATTTAGTGTTATCCTGGAAATCTTGCTTAGGTTTTGCTGCCCACATTTTTTTGTGACTATTTTTAAACTATTTCCATTGTATCTTTCTGCTATTCTTTACATTTCTCCCAATCAATAGAATTTCTATTGCTCTTTGCTTATGTATAAACCCCTTCTTTTAAATTTATACAACCTCAAACTTCCCTTGTATGATTAAACCACTTTTCTAAATAAGTATTGCTGTCATCTTCAGTGACACATTCTATGAAACCCCGAACCTCTCACATGCTCAATACCACGCTCAGTGTATAGAAGTTGAACATAGGACATTAAAGATCTGCCTTACTGTTACAGGCTTCAATACCACAGGATTGTCGAACTGGTCTTCTATCACCAGGGGCCTTCACGTAGCACCAGGGTCCATCCACACCATCTGGATTTCGACAGAAATGGTGGTCTCCCACACCTGCACAAATTTTTCACATTTCAGCAATGTTAGATCAAAGTTGCTCAGTTTAACATTGAAAAGATGTTCCACACTTCAATTACTCTCAATACCTGTCACACTGTCTGGATACAGAGTCAAGTTGTAATCACGCTTACTGTGTATCCAGTTCACACATTTCATTCCTCGCGATGTCATTCGCTGTACTCCTCTGTAATTTATCCCATTGGAAAGGATACAGTCTAGATACAGAAAGGGTACAGTCATAATTGATGGAACAAGCAAATATAACTCAGCCATTATTATTATTATTGTGTCAGATTCTTAGCCTCCAGAAACTCAGTACGTCTTCCATTACCACCCCACCCCATATCCAACAGACCCACGCACAGATCCCTAAGTCCCCTCCCCCATATCTGTCAAACCTCTCCTTTGTATCCCAGAGACCTCAACTTCCTGTGCCCACATCATGTTCCCTATTCAGAAGTTCTTAATTGAATATTAATTTTAACTTGATGTGGGTGGTGGGCATTAACACAGGATTCCCTTCTGCTCCTCTGAACAGGAATAAACTGAAACCGATCAGACTAGGAGGTGCATGCAGGCAACGTGCATCTCTGTAAATAAAAGCTTATAAAGATTGGCTCTAGTTTTATTCTTTACTGCCTGGCTATCTAGACCATCACACAAATAAGCCTATAATTTCCCCACTGCATACCTGCAGGTCCCCTGCGTATCATTCAGTCTTTTCTAACCCCTTGTTCCTCGACCCCCCCTTTTCCCAACCCACCAGATCCCTCTAAACACCCAGTCTTATTCACTCATCCACCAAACATGTTTCCCCACTTGGAGTATTGTGTGCAGTTCTGGTCGCTCACTATAGAAAGGATGTAGAGGCTATTGAGAGTTCAGAGGAGATTTACAAGGATGCTGCCTGGATTGGGAGGCAGGCCTTATGAAGATAGGTTGAGGGACCTGGGACTCTTCTCACTGGAGAGACGTAGGTTGAGAGGCGACCTGATAGAGGTTTATAAAATGTTGAGAGGGATAAATAGGGTGGACTCTCAGAGACTATTTCCCCGAGCTGAAATGGTCACTACGAGAGGACACAGATTTAAGGCTCAGGGAAGCAAATACAAAGGAGATGTCAGGGGTAGGTTTTTCACTCAGAGGGTAGTGAGTGAATGGAACCGACTGCCATCGGAGGTTGTTGAGGCAAACTCGCTGGGGTCTTTTAAGAGACTTCTGGATGAGTATACAGAAAAGAATAGGATAGGGAGTTAAAGATAGGTCTGTGGATTGATAGATGTGATCGGCGCAACTTGTAGGCCGAAGGGCCTGTTTGTGCTGTATTGTTCTATGTTTCCAATCCAACGTCCCCAAGTCCAATTCAGTCATCCGTGTCTCCCAGAACCTTCCAATTCATGGATTGGGGAACACTTTTGGAGAATGAGTGAATAAGACTGGGGTGTTTCGAGGGATCTGGTGGCGTGGGATAAGACATTAGATTCTCTCAATGTCATGGCAGGATAGTTAGATTCTCTCATTTTGGAGATAGTCATAGCTTGCCACTTGTGTGAAGTGAATGTTGTGTGCTACCTTTTAGGCCAAGTTGAATGTTGTGGTTTTGCTGCATTTGGACACAGTCTACTTCAATACGTGAGGAATTGTGAATGGTGCTGAACATTGCACAATCATTGCACCACCTCGTATCCTACAGCATTTTAAGCGCTCAAGCAAATATTTTTAAAGTATGTTTCAAATTTCAAGGAAATAAAATGTTAATTCCACCAATAATATTGAACCTATCAGATGTAAACCTGCCTTTTCAATTCAATTGACAACCATTGACAATCTGATGATAGTTAATAACTTATAAGACCAGATGTCTGTAAAAATTTGCATTCATATTCCTTTTTTTAACAGATGGTCATCTTTCTGAATAAGGCTGAAAGGTTTAGCAGACTGTTAATATTTTGGTGAAAGAATAACTGGAAATCTCATATTTCAAGAAACAATTCAACAGGGTCACTGATCTCTTGGTCCAAACAACGATCATCATAAGAAAAATTATTCTTATTAGGAAAGACCTACAAAATGCTTGCAATCAAATTAATATCTTTGCTGCAATGTTTCTTGAAATACAGGATTTCTAGTTACCCCCTCCACAATCCCCCTCTGCCACCCCTCCTCCTCCACCGCCTCTCTTCCCCCATCGCTCCCACTCTCCCTCCTCTCTCTCCCTATTCTGCCTCTTCCACCCCTACTTTTCCTCTCTGCCCCCTCCTCCTTCTCTCTCCCTCCATCCCCTGCACTCTTCCCCTCTCCTCCCTCTCCCTCCTCCCCACTCTCCCTCCACCACACCCCCACTCCCCCTCTCTGCTTCCCCAACTGCTTTTCCCTTCCCCACGTCCCACTCCCTTTTTCTCCCCCAGATGCCCCCCTCTCCATTCCCACCCCACCACTCTCCAAACCCCGGACCACCAACACCCCTCCCCGCCCCCAACAATCTGTCCCTCTGCCCCTCCCCACACAAACTCTCCACTCCGGCACCCCCCCAACCACCCTTCTGCCCTCCCCGGTCTTCCCCTCCCCTTCTCACACCCTATCCCCAACTTTCCCCCCACCCACCCTCTTCCACAATGCCCCCTGTCCACATGCCCTCGCTGGCCCAAACCCTTTCCCCTCCATCCTCCTCCTATTCCCTTCTCTTCTCTATCTCCCCCTCCACTCACTCCCCACACCCCATTCCCCTCATCTTCACCCCCCCACTACGCCCCGCACCCCCCCATTCCCCTCGCACCCCCCCATTCCCCTCACCCCCCCATTCCCCCCATCCCCCTCACGCCCCCCTTTCCCCTCACACACCCCCATCCCCTCACGCACACCCACCCCCATTCCCCCCCCACCCCACCATTCCCCCCCCCACCCCACCATTCCCCCCCCCACCCCACCATTCCCCTCACACCCCCACCCTCACCCCCCCCTCACACACCCCATTCCCCTCACGCCCCCCATTCCCCTCACGCCCCACCATTCCCCTCACACCACCCACCCCCACTCCCCCCCCCCCCCCACCATTCCCCCCCCAACCCCCCCTTCCCCTCACACACACCCCCATTCCCCTCACGCACACCCACCCCCATTCCCCCCCCCCCCACCATTCCCCCCCCCCCCCCATTCCCCCCCCACCCCCCCATTTCACCCCCCCATTCCCCTCACGCCCCACCATTCCCTCACGCACACACATCCCCCCTTCCCCCCCCCCCCCCCCCCCCCCCACCCCACCATTCCCCTCCCCATTCCCCTCACGCACACCACCCCCATTCCCCCCGCCCTCCCATTCCCCCCCCCACCCCACCATTCCCTCACACACCATTCCCCTCACACACCCCCATTCCCTCACACACCCCCATTCCCCCTCCCTCACCACCCCTTCCCCCCCCTCCCATTCCCCCCCCCCACCCCACCATTCCCTCACACACCATTCCCCTCACACACCCCATTCCCCCCATTCCCCTCACACACCCCCATCCCCTCACGCACACCCACCCCATTCCCCCCGCCCTCCCATTACCCCCCCCCCCACCATTCCCCTCACACACTCATTCCCCCCCATCTCCCCATTCCCCTCACGCCCCCATCCCCATTTCCCCCACGCCCCCCACCCCCATTCCCTCACCCCCCCCCCTCCCCTCCCCATTCCTCCCACCACCCCCATTCCCCCCCACGCCCTCACACCCCCCATTCCCCTCACACACCCTCACACACCCCATTCCCCCCAGCCCCCCATTCCCCTCCACACCCCCATTCCCCCCACGCCCCCCACCCCCCCCCACGCCCCCCATTTCCCCCACGCCCCCCATTCCCCTCACGCCCCCCCTCCCCTCACACAACCCCATTCCCCCCACCCCCCATCCCTTCCCCCCCCCCCCCCCCATTCCCCTCACACACCCCCGCCCCCCCCCCTTCCCCCTCACACACCCATTCCCCCCCCCACGCCCCCCATTCCCCCATCCCCCCACGCCCCCCCATTCCCCTCATGCCCCACCCCCACCCCATTACCCCTCCCCCCCCCCATTCCCCCCCCCCCCCCCATTCCCTTCACACACCCCACCCCACCATTCCACTCACACACCTTCATTCCCCCATACCCCTCACGCCCCCCCACCCCCATTCCCTCGCGCCCCCCATTCCCCCCCCCCCCCATTCCCCCACCCCCACCCCCATTCCCCCCACGCCCCCCACCCCCCTCCCCCCCACCCACTCACGCCCCCCATTCCCCCCCACCCCCTCACCACCCCCATTCAACCCACCCCCCTCACGCCCCCCACGCCCCCCCCCCCCCCCCACCCCTCACCCCCCCCACATTCCCCCCCCCCACCCCCCACCCCCCCCCCCTCCCCCCCCCACCCCCCCCCCCCCCTCACGCCCCCCCATTCCCCCCCACCCCCCCCCCCCCATTCCCCCCCCCCCATCCCCCCCACCCCCTCACCCCCCCCATTCCCCCCCCCCTCACGCCCCCCCATTCCCCCCCACCCCCTCACCCCCCCCATCCCCCCCCATTCCCCACCACGCCCCCCATTCCCCCCCATACCCCCCCCACCCCCCCAACGCCCCCCCATTCCCCCCCACCCCCTCACGCCCCCCCCATTCCCCCCACCCCCCACCCCCCCCCCACGCCCCCCCCATTCATCCCCATCACCCTCGGCAGTGCGCAGGCCCAGTTGCACGATCAGCGCCACCAGCCTCAGCCCCGTCGCCATCTCCCTTCACCCGGTAAACAACTTCGCCGAGCCCCGCCCCCGGCCCCGCTCCCCGCTCCCGCAGGGTCCTAACGCCAACGCCTGCTCTGCATTGCTGGACCTTCACACAGCTTAACACTGCCAGATATCCCACTCAACAGTTTCAAACAATGATGAGATGGAATACAGGAATAAGATAAAGAATCTAGTGAACTGGTGCAACAACAATAACCTTTCCCTCAATGACATCAAAACAAAGATTGTAAGAACCTTAGAGGAGAACATGCCCCTGTTTGCATCAAGGGAGGCAAAGTAGAAATGGTCAAAAACTTAGTTTTTCGGCTTCCAGATCACCACTATATCCTGGTCCATCCAAAAGCCCACCAATGCCTCCACTCTCTCAGAAGACTAAGAAAATTTGGCATATCCACTACGACTCTCACCAACTTTTACAGATGCACAACAGAAAGCATTCTTTCTGGTTGTATTACAGCTTGGTATGACTTCTGCTTTGCCCAAGGCCACAAGAAACTATAGAGAGTCATGAACAAAGCCCGTCCATCTTGTAAACCAGCCTCCCATCCATTGGCCCTGTCTACACTTCCTGCTGCTCCAGAAAAGCAGCCAGTATAATTAAGGACCATACACACTCCAGACATTCTGTCTTCCATCAGGAAAAGATGCAGAAGTCCAAGGTTATGTACCAACAGACTCAAGAGCAGCTTCTTCCCTGCTGCCATCAAATTTTTGAATGAATCTTGTATTGATTTGAGCTTTTTCTCCATTCAAGGTATGACTCTAACACTACACCTTGTACTCTCGTTTCCTCATCTCTGAATGGTATGCTTTGTCTGTATAGCGTGCAGGGAACAATACTTTTCACTGTATACTAATACATGTGACAATAATAAATCAAATCAAAAAATCAAACCAGGGATCAAAAACTCAAACCAATTCTAGCCTCTGGTGACTGTCTCTATTTGCACATTCCGCACCCCCACCGCATGCCTGAGAGAGTTTCCTCTAGGAGCTCCAGTTACATTTCCTTTTCATATTCAAGCTGTTTTAATTATTTTGCTCTTTGTTCCTCTCTCTCTCTCTCTCTTCATCCTTGTTATTGTCTCTAATTCAAACTACTACAATTGTAATTGAATAGAACAGAGAACACTACACATAAACAGGCCCTTCAGCCCACAAGTTGCACCAATCATATCCCTACCTACAAGGCCTATCTATAACCCTCAATCCCATTAAATCCCATGTACTCATCCAAAAGTCTCTTTAAAGACCCCAGCGATGGCAGCCAATTCAATTCACTCACCACCCTCAGTGAAAAACGTACCCCTGACATCTCCTCTGTACTTGCTCCCCAGCACCTTACACCTGTGTCCTTTCGTAGCAACCATTTCAGCCCTGGGAAATAGCCTCCGAGAATCCACCCTATCTATACCTCTCAACATCTTATAAACCTCTATCAGGTCCCCTCTCATCCTTTGTCTCTCCAGGGAGAAAAGACCAAGCTCCCTCAATCTATCTTCATAAGGCATGCCCTCCAATTCAGGCAACATCCTTGTAAATCTCCTCTGCATCCTCTCAATAGCTTCCACATTCTTCTTGTAGTGAGGTGACCAGAACTGCACAGTGTACTCCAAGTGGGGTCTGACAAGGGTCTTATAAAGGGTCTTAAATGAATATTAACTATTTCTAATTACTTTGACTGTGTTTCTGGCAACACTATCTGACAAAAGCCAAGAAACTGATAAAGGGAGAACATAATACAAACATCTTTGGGCAAACATAAAAATGGTCTGTAAAATCTTTGGAAGATATGTAAAAAGGAAGTATGGCGAAGAATGGGTTATTCTCACACTGTGGCTAGTGGGGCATCCTAACTTGGATCCTAGATGTTCACAATATATATCAATGATGTGGGGATCAGATATAATGTTTCTAAGTACAATACAAAGCCAGGTGGGCAAGTGTGTCACAAAGAACATTTGGAGAGACTGACTGGGCAACAACACGGCAGATGGCATACAATGTGGAAAAATATGAGGTAATCCATTTTGGTGGAAGGAATAAATGTGCAGAGTATTGCCAATACATTAAGAAATTAGAAAGTGCAGATGTACAAAGTGATCTGGGTGTCTTTAGTCCATAAATCACTTAATATACAAGTGCAATAAGCTATTGCTATTAGGAAGGGTAATGGAATGTTAGTTTTTAATCACAAAAGGATTTGAGTATAGGATTAGCGAGTCTTACTTCAATTAAACGGGAGCTTGGTTAGATCACACTTGAAGTTTTAGTTCCCTTACCTCAGGGATGATATTATTGCCATAGAGAGATTGCAATGAATGACAAGTCTGTTATAAAGAGATTTGGGTAAACTGAGTCTGTATTCTCTACAGGTTATGAAGAATGACAGGTGATGTCAGAATAGACAAGGTAAGATGTTTCCCTTGGTTGGGGAGTCCACAACCAGGGCCAATTTCAGGAGGAAAAAGCCACTTAGAATCAAGTTGAGGAGAAACACCTGCACACAGAGGGTTGTGAATCTTTAGGATTCTTTACCTCAGAGGCTTCTGGAAGCTCAGTCAGTGTGTTTAAGGTAGAAATTGATAGATTTCTGATCAACAATAGCATAAATGTTTATGGGGATAGTGCTGTCAAAAACATTCAAGTGTCCAATCAACCATGATCGTATTGAATGTTGGAGTGGGCTTGATGGGCTGAATGGCCTACCTCTGTTCTGGATATAAACTACTCCGATATCCATTCATTAGCAAAATTTCTTGCTTGCAGATACTTGTTCTGATTGCAAGGTGGTGGTAATTTGATATATAAAACCCCTGAATCACTCAGGGATAAACTTACCATGATTACCTGTCACTCAAATGATAAACTATCTATACTTGTCAACTGGATTCAAACCTATAACATTCCCAGGTAATGCAGCATTCCATATACATAAGCATGGAGTTCCCAAACATGTCACTCCCTCCCAGTGTGTGGTACATGGAACTGTTTGGAATACCCATGTGCTCTGACCAAGTTTTGTATAGCTGAAGCGTTACTTCTGAAGCTTGTATTCAGTCAAGAGATAAAAGGCCAGCATTTACTAGCCTTTTTGATTCTTTTCTGCGCCAATGATCCATGTAGCTAGATGCCACTTTGCTACTCCAATCACAGGATTGCTTGTGTTTGCACCTTTCCATCATTTAGAAAGCACATTCACTTAATCTAAAAAATTTTTTAATGTTACATTTCCACCTACACAGATTATAATACCATCTATGTTTGTGGCATCAACATATTTGGATGCATAACCTTTCCCATCATGAGTTAATAGTGATTTGTTGAGGTCCCAAATCAAATCTTTGTGCAACACCAGTATCATACCCTGCTGGAGTACCTGCTCATTACCACTGCTTGGAATAATTTTGTTTAGCCAATTTTCAGAGGGAGGGGGGGGAGAGAGAGAGAGAGTGCGCTTGGTGTAACAGGAAATTTGATCACAGACAACTAAATAATGACAAGTTTAAATGAAGAAAAACCCCATGACAAAGGTAGCACAACTTGAGCACTGCGTTGCAGTCTCAGTCACCTCATTATAGAAAGCATGTAACTGCATTAGAGAGAGATGCACAAGGGAGTTCTAAAGTTTATTTATTGTCACAAGTAGGCCTACATTAACACTGCAGTGAAGTTACTGTGCAAATCCCCTAGTTGTCACACTTGGGTGCCTGTTCGGGGACACTGAGGGAGAATTTAGCAAGATCAATGCACCTAATCGACATGGTCATCCCGACTGTGGGAAGAAACCCACACAAATGGCAGAATGTGCAAACTCCACACAGTGACCAAGCCGAGAATTGAACCCTGGTCTCTGGTGCTGAGGCAACAACGCCACCATGCTGTGCTAGGCCAAGGAAACTGCAGGTCTGAAGAAAGATTGGATAGGCTGAGGTTGTTCTCCTTAGACAGGGAGCAAGAGGGAGAGACAGCGAGCAGGAGAGTGAGAAAGAGAGCGAAAAATAAAGCATGAGAGAGGTGACCAAGAAAGAAGAGGCAGAGAGGAAGATATAGGAGGATTTGCATAGAGAAAGAGGCAGGGAGAGTGAGAGGAGAGAAGAAAAGAAAAATTGCTGTGAACATCTCAGATGGTCTCAGCTTGAGGAGTTCAAATATGCACTCAGCACAGCACACAAACCAGAGTGTCTCACTCCTCTCTTCCTTCATAGTTCAGGAAACATTAACTTACATGAAAAGAGGCAGAGGGGAGATTTGATTGAGGGGTATAAAATTATGAGGGGTGGATGGGAAGGACTTATTTATATCAGAGATTGGTGCCAAGGGGGCATTGATTTAAAGTGATTGTAAGGAATAGAGGAAAAATGTTTTTATGCAGAAGGTGGCAGGAGTCTATAAATCGCTGCCTGAAAGATGGAGGCAGAACCATAACTTGTTTACAGGGCACCTAGATTCACATCTCACGCGCTAAAACCTGCACGGCAACAGACCAAATGCTGAAAAATGAGACTAAGCCAGCACAGACACGATTGGTCAAGAAGCTGCTTTGTGTGTTTAAACCTTTATAATTTCTGTTGCTAAATCCCCTGTTAGTAAAAAAGACAGCAAGGTGCGAGGAAGATACAAAGAGGCTGCAAAGGAATAAAGGTCAAGTCAGTGAGCAACACAGTGACAGGACAGAGAATCATGAAATGAGAGATTATTCATCTTGGTAGTCACAATAGAAAATCAAAATATTTCTTAATACTGTACAAATTTTAAACATTGTTGAGGGGGATTTGAATGTCATAGGATCCCTACAGTGCAGGGGACTACCATTCGGCCCATTAAGTCTGCACTGACTGAGCATCTTACCTAGGTCCACTCCTGGGCAATTTAGTAAGACCAATCTTTGCACATCTTTGGAGCATGGGAGGAAACTGGAGCATCAGACACAGGGAGAACATGTAAACTTCACACAGTCATCTGAGGCTGAGATCAAACCCAGATCCTTGGCACTGAGGTCGCACAGCTGACCACTGTGCCGTCATGTTGCACTTGTAAAAGCACAGGAAGTTAGGAAGAGAAATAGCTCTTCTTCCCTGGGTACATATTTCATTTAAAAGCCCCAGAATCCCTCATTAATTGCAACCTAAAACACATACCTTTATATTGGGTGGCGACCTGTGAACTGATTGCATAGGGTTCAATGCAGAACAACATGCCGACAGTACACTTCTGACAATTTGATAAAGGAAGGCTGAATATATTGAGAAGTACCAATGAAAAAGGTCACAACAGGAAGGAAGTCATCTCCACCTTAGAATTTATTTGGCATTTTAATGAATATTATTAACAGCAACATGGAAACTCAAAAGGTGCTGCCAATAAAGTGAAAAATGGAAACTCCTGAACACATACATGGATTTATTAACAGTATCAAATTTAATTTCTACATAATATTTCACCAATTATCAAAATCTTTCCACTGCTACAGTAAGATCAATTACAGACAAACTCATTACAAACATCTGGCAACTGCAGTATTTGAATAGATTGCGTGCGTGCGCGTCTGGTTGTGTATTGAGTATCGAGGGGAGAAATTGCCAAATAGGAGGGTAGTGAGTGCATAATTCCTAAACACTCAGTTTTCCAACAGCATTGTCCACATATTAACATCTCAATCATTGGAATGATTACAGCACAGAGGGAGGCCATTTGGCTAGACTTGCCTGTACTGGCTCACTGTAGGATAAGTTTACCTAGTGCCACTCCCCATAACCCGACATAGTCTTTCTTCCACATCATCTAATTCCCTCTTCAGACTGTATCTCCATGACACTCTTAGGCAGTATATTCAAACCCTAACCAGTGTGAGAGAAAAAGTTTCTCATATCTCCATTACTTCTTTTCAAACTACCCAAAACATTTGCTGTCATGTGTTTCTTCCCCGTGGAAACAGTTCCTCACTACCTATCTGCTCTGTCCAAACCTCTCATGATTTTAAATACCCCCATTAAATCTCCTCTCAACTTTTGCTTTTCCAATGGAAACAATCCCAACCTTTCCAGTTAGCAACTGAAGTTCCTCATCCCTGGAACCACTTTTGTGAACTGATTCTTCACACTCTCCAATGCATTCACATCCTTCCTAAATTGCAGCCCCAAGAATTAAACAAAAATCCAGCTGAGGCTAAACCAATATTCCACACAAATGTAATATAAAATTGCTTTCGTACCCCATGTCCCTATTAATAAAGCCCAGAATACTTTTAGCTTTATTACCTGCTCTCCTCCACCTGTCCTGACACCTTCAATAGTTTATGCACAGATATACACCCATCTCCCTACGTTCTTGCATCCCCTTTGGAACTGAATCCTTTACTTATCATTTACGTTCTACTTCATATTTGTGTTAACTTCCGTTTGCCACTTGATCATTCATTCAACAAATCCACATCTGTTTGAAATACCACCCTGTTCTCTTCACAGTTCACAAGACTTCCAAGTTTTGTGTCATCCATGAATTTTGAAATTGCGCTCCATACACAAGGTCTAAATCATTAATACATATCAGGTAAAGCAAACATCTTTAGGGAATCCCACTGCAAACCTTTCCCCATCCAGAAATACTTCTATTTCTTGTTACCCAGCCAATTTCGTACCCACATTGCTAATGTCTCTTATCCCATGAGCTATAACCTTGTTCACAAGTCTGCTTGTGGCACTGTACAGAATGCCATCTATAGCGTTAACCACATCAATTTCATTACCTCTAAAAAAAACTCCAGCTAGTTAAGCACAATTTACCCATAAATACATACTGGCTTTCCTGAATTAACTCATTCACAAGAGACTATTAATATTGTTCTTAATTATAATTTTTAAAAGCTTTCCCATTCCCAAAGTTAAACAGACTAACCTGTTTTTGTGGGTCTTATTCTTACACTCAATGTTTGCAAGTCTATAATCTTCTGGCACCACCCAAATCTGAGGAAGATTGAAGAGTTATAGTCAGTGCTTCCACAATTTCTGCTCTCGTTTCCCTTACTATCCTTCGATGCATCTTAGTTGATCCTGGTGACTTGGAATCATAGGATCCCTACAGTACACAAGGAGGCTATTCGGTCCATCGAACCTGCACCAACAATCCCACCCTATTCCCATAACCTCAGATATTTACCCAAAAAACTAGAGTCAATTTAGCATGGCCAATCAACCTAACTTGCACATCTTTGGATTTAACTTCAAGGACAAAGAACCTATCCGATATCTCCCTTAAATAGTTGTGGTGTATGAACCATCTTCTCTTTCACCATGTGCTGTACAGAATCTCCTTCCTTTGTAAGGCCAAATGCAAAGTAATCATTTAATACCACAGCAATATCCCCTGCCCTTTTTGGTCCCTAATAAGTCCCTGTCCTTCTTTTCCCACCCTTTCACTAGTGTTAACCTTTGGAAGACTTTTTGATTCCCTTTTATGTTCTCCATTAACTTCTTTTCATATTGACTCATTACTTTGCTTTTTTAGTTCCCCTCTGAACATTTATTAGGTGATTTCCCGATTGTATTATCTATCTGACATCTGTCCTAAGCACTCCATCTCAATCTAACTCTCTTTCGTCATTCAAAATATTCTGGATTTGGTTGCTGTACTTCTTCCTGTGAGAATATACTTTGCCCGTTCCCAAACTATCTCCTGTCCAAAGGTAGCCCATTGTCCACTTACTGTTTTGCCTGCCCTTCTCAGACCTCCCTCAGTTCATTTCCCTGGACTGTTCCTTGCCCTTTTCTATGACCAACCCAAACCAATGATCGTTGCTCTCTAACTGTTCCCCAGCAATAACATTATTAATATCAACCAATGAATCAATCCCAAAGATTAACATACTGATTAGAAATATAGCCAACCAATATCAACCATATCAGAATCATTGATCATATCAGGATTAACAGTCAATACTAACAACTGCACCAGTAACTGCAGTTACTGATTGATCAATAGATCAATATCAACATTAATATTGCTCAAGGCATTAACCAGTATTGAACTGAAATCAACATGATATTGAAAGTTTCCAATGAACAGGGTAATGGTGCACTGCCATTTGTAATCCTAAATTATAACCCTGCCACCATTTGATACCCCCATCCAAAACCTGGACTGGAAGCATAACTGAAGTACAAGGACCCAATCCTTCCATACTCAATGCTGGGAGTACAGCCCACTTCCAGCTTCTTCAACAAATTGCTATGATACTGGACTAAAACCTTGCACTAATACCCCAAATTCAGACTCTCAACTCCTGTTCTCGTTAAGTACTCCGCCCCATTACTCTGAGCATGCCAGAACTGCCAATGCCCAATGAGATCCTGAGACAGCCTGTAAACTCCCCTCCCTCGTTGCCCCTGCCCATCCAGGGGGGCAGTAATTCACCTCAGCCCGTGTTCATCCATGGCCTCACCATCACACCCCCTCAAAAAACCCTGAAGCAGGCATTTCCATTGTACAGCTCAGTCCCAGTGACAGCACAGCATTGTGCTTGCACTATCACTCAGCTCTTTCCAATGGTGGGCCCCCTCAGTTCCTAGCCTGAAAGCTCTAGTTATGGGAGAGCTTTGTGATGCTAATATATGTTCAGCATGCAGAACCACTACCTCCTCGAGTCTCTTCCAGCTTCTTAATTACAAACCCTGAATTCAGATGTCTATATTTAAAAATACACAAAAACCAGCCACCCATTAGCTTCTTAAAGTCCTATTGTACCTGTCTCCAGGGAAATGTGCTGCATTCCACCATCAATATATACAGAAAGGAGCAACCCGTTCATTGAAACAGGAAAATCTGACTGCTCGAAACCAGAACTAAAGCCTTTCATCACCTTGACTAGTGTTTGTCTGTACAGCACTGTGCAAACTTCTGCTCTGACTCCAAAAAAATGATAAACCCATCCATTTATACAACAGTATTTATTGAGGAATGACTGCTCAGTGCTCCACTCTCTGAGCCGGTGTCGTGTGGCACTAGCAAGGTACAGCTGTCAGTAGAATCCCCCAGCTCCTCTGCCACAGTTGGTAGGGTAAAGTTTGCGGTAACTGTCTGCTCTCCAACAGCACCCTCTGCCAAGGGTAACTGGCTGCTTGGCTCAATCACCTGTCCATGATTACCATCTATAAGAAAAAAAACTTTCACTTTATTTTCCGTACGGCACTATGAAAACACAAAAAAAAATCTGAGAGAAACAGTCGAGTTGCTGAGGATGCCTCGTGC
The DNA here is from genome assembly GCA_024679065.1 of Sphyrna mokarran. Classification (NCBI taxonomy): domain Eukaryota; kingdom Metazoa; phylum Chordata; class Chondrichthyes; order Carcharhiniformes; family Carcharhinidae; genus Sphyrna; species Sphyrna mokarran. The sequence goes on from JAGIQG010000020.1 coordinate 215,054, forward strand.
ACATAGTTCATTCCATTACAGGCAACTAAACTGGGATATTTTGACAGATCTGTTTGACACCAACAAACCCCAATGCAGAATGCTGGGAACAAATTCTGGAGCCAGTACGGAATGTTGAGGTTTTTAAAATTTATTTATTAGTGTCACAGGTAACACTAATGAAGTTAGTGAAAATCCCTTAGTCGCCATACTCCAGGACCTGTTCGGATACACTGAGTGAAAATTTAGCATGGCCAATGCACCTAACCAGCATTGTTTTGGACTGTGGGGGAACCGGAGCACCCTGAGCAACCCATGCCAACACAAGGAGAATGTGCAAATTCCACATAAACCACATAGACCCAAGCTGGGAATTGAACCTGGGTCCCTGTGCTGACCACTGTGTTACCCCCCACAAGGACAAGGGGGAATAGATCAACAATTCAGGTGAAAATCTGCCATAGGCTTTTCTGGATGCAATGTCATTTTCAAATTATTTTAGATAACCAGTAACATTCCCCTCCATTATTTAATGCTCAGAATTAAAAACAAACGATTAAATACAGTATGCAGCAATTTTTGGTCTCCAGAGAATCCCTCAAGTCGAATCTCTTTCTCCTACTCACTCCCCATACCTTTTCACATCCAATCCAGTCACATTTGCTGCTTACACTGTGCCAGCCACCCAAATCTAACCCATCTCTGCTACTCACTTCCCATAACTAATTCACTTTAATCCTACTCTGCTCTCCCCCAACTCCCATCTAATCCCATTCTCACACACACTCCCCTTACCACGTAGTCTAAAGTCAGTTTCCAAATCACTGTGTACACCTTTTAATATGCTATTCAGTCTCATCCCACACTTCTCCTCATGTCCTTTACTATTTCAGCCAGTCTAAGTGCACTCTCCAGTTCACTCCCTGTACTTTTTATCATGGTACTTTGTACCATTCCTATCTAGGGATCCCACTAATCTTGCTTGTCATCCATCACAGATATCACCACGGGTGATTAAACAACAAATCATAAGGTTGAACATACCATGGCTAACACAAAGCATGCTGTCTGGATTGATGGACACTTCATATGGAGGTGGTGGCTCATCAGGATGTTGAATGTCAGGATATTTATAGGCTGTATATGGAGGTGGGGGATCATGGAAGTGGAATGCTCCTCCCTCACCATCATCAGAAAGATGTAAAGGTGTTAAACCTGACCCCAGACTATCTGGGCCATAATCAAAGCCTGGCATTCCACCTCTGGCAAGGTTCAAATGATGTACTGTGAAAATAAAAGCAGAAAGTTAACTCCAAGCAAGTTAGCAACAACTCAGATAGAAATAGTCTTATCAGTGATTAAGAACATTAGGAGTTGAGTTGGATAGTTGATAGCATGCTGAATATCCAACAGAATCAAACCTTTAACACAAATAGGAAAATGAAAGAAATACTCAATAGGTTATGCAGAACCTGCTGGAAGAGAAATAGTTCAGAAACTTTCCACTTTGCTCTGATTAATGCTTTTTAAGAGTCAGATACATTTTAGGAAACAGTTCTGCCTCATCTTCCCTTCCACCCTCCCATCATAACAGATGACCGATGTTTAACTCAAGAGTTGGGAATGTCAACTTCATTTATCCTTGTTTAGTAGAGGAAATGGGGAAGCAGATAAAGCCTAAGCAGCAGGAATTATTTGGCCCCTCCAGCCTGCTCTGGCTGACCTGATTGCAGTCTCAACTTCACTTTCCTGTCTGCTCCACATAACCCCTGACTTCATAGAACATAACAGCACAGAACAGGCCCTTCGGCCTTCGATGTTGCGCCGACCAATATAAAAAGCAATGCCCCTCCAAACTAAACCATTCCCTTCTCTTCCATATACTTATCAACTAACCTCTTAAACGCCACCAAACTTGGCGCATCTACAACTGCTGCAGGCAGGGCATTCCACTCCCGAACCACCCTTTGGGTAAAGAACCTGCCTCTGATATCCGTCCTATAACTATCACCCCTTAATTTAAAGCTGTGTCCCCTCGTGCTAGCTTTCTCCATCCTAGGAAAAAGGCTATCACTGTCCACCCTATCTAAACCTCTAATCATCTTATATGTTTCGATAAGGTCTCCTCTTAGTCGCCTCCTTTCTAACGAAAACAACCTCAAATCCCTCAGCCTCTCTTCATAAGACCTGCCTTCCATACCAGGCAACATCCTGGTAAACCTCCTCTGTACCCTCTCCAATGCCTCCACATCTTTCTTATAATGTGGGGACCAGAACTGCACACAATACTCCAAGTGCGGCCGCACTAGAGTTTTGTACAGTTGCAACATGACGTTGCGGCTCCGAAATTCAATCCCCCTACCAATAAAAGCCAAGACTCCATATGCCTTCTTAACAACCTTCTCGACTTGACTGCCTACTTTCAGGGATCTATGCACATACACACCAAGATCCCTCTGTTCATCTAGACTACTAAGAATCCTACATTTGCCCTATACTCTACACATTTATTATTTCTGCCATAGTGCATTACCTCACACTTTTCCACATTAAACTCCATTTGCCACCTCTCGGCCCAGCTCTGCAACTTGTCCAAGTCTCTCTGCAACTATAACACCCCTCTTCACTATCTACCACTCCACCGACTTTAGTGTCATCTGCAAATTTACTAATCCATCCTTCAATACCCTCATCCAGATCATTTATAAAATTACAAACAGCAGGGGCCCCAAAACAGACCCCTGAGGTACACCACTTGTCACCGAACTCCACGATGAATATCTCCCATCAACCACCACCCTCTGTCTTCTATCTGCTAGCCAATTCCTAACCCAATTAGCTAAATCACCCTCTATCCCATACATCTGCATTTTCTGCAGAAGTCTTCCATGGGCACCTTATCAAACGCCTTACTAAAGTCCATATATACCACATCAACCGCCTTACCCCCATCCACCTCTTTGGTCACTTTTTCAAAAAACTCAATAAGGTTAGTAAGGCACGACCTACCCTTCACAAACCATGCTGACTATCCCCAATCAATTCATTTCTCTCTAAATAACTATAAATCCTATCCCTAATAATTCTCTCCAATACCTTGCCCACCACAGAAGTAAGACTCACTGGCCTATAATTCCCTGGAAGGTCTCTCTTCCCCTTCTTAAACAATGGGACCACATTCGCCATCCTCCAGTCCTCCGGAACCACACCCGTAACCAACGAGGACCTGAAGATCAGAGCCAGAGGCTCTGCAATCTCCTCCCTTGCCTCCCAGAGAATCCTAGGGTAAATCCCGTCCGGCCCAGGGGACTTATCCAACTTCAAACCCTCGAGAATATCTAGCACATCCTCCCTATCTACTTTGATACCTTCCAGTTTGCTACCCTGTACCTCAGTGCTCTCCATAACTACATTTACATCACCCTGCGTGAATATTTGGATCATGTCAAAGATCCAACTAACTCAATTTTGACAAATTCACTAATCCAGCCACCATGGTTCTCTGGGGAAGAGAATTCCAGAGACTAAAAAAAATTGCATCAAGTTTGAAAGGGAGACCCTTACTTTTGAAACTGTTTAGACTTCCCCACAAAAAGAAATATCTATCATCAAGCACCCATCCTGTCACGTGCCTCAGGCAAGACTCAATGACTGTTCAACACTTCCATCATTTGTGAGTTTCCCACTGTTAATTCCCCATTCTCACTTTCCAATGGGTGGTCTTGCAAAGAACAAAGAAAATTACTGCACAGAAACAGTCTCTTCGGCCCCTCAAGCTGCATTGACCATCTACCTAACTTAACTAAAACCCCCTACCCTTCCTGGGACCATATCCCTCTATTCCCATCCTATTCATGCATTTGTCAAGACGCCCCTTAAAAGTCACTACTTCACCCGGCAAAGAGTTCCAGGCAGTCAATACTCTGTGCAAAAGAATCTGCCTTTAAACCTGGCCCCTCCACCTTAAACCAGTGCCCCCTCATAATTGACCTTCCACCCTGGGATAAAGCTTCTGACTATCCACTCTGTCAATGCTCCTAACAATCTTGTAGACTTCAATCAGGTCGCCCCTCAACCTCTTGCAGTAAACTTTGTGGTATGTTTAGACACACTGAGGACACACCAAATGGGTAGATTGATAAAACTTTTTGCGGATGTTCATTGTTTGAAATTTTCTTGAATCCAATTCACCAGAAGGTAAAGTCACACAGGATCAGAGGTGAACTGGCAAGAAGGATACAAAACTAGCTTGGTCCTAGAAGATAGAGGATAGCAGTGGAAGGATGTGTTTCTAAACGGAGGACTGTGACTAGTGGTGTTCCTCAGGGATCAGTGCTGGGACCTTTGCTGTTTGTAGTGTATATTGGAGGAAAATGTAACTGGTTTGATTAGTAAGTTTGCAATGACACAAAGGTTGTTGGATTTGTGGATAGCAGTGAGGACCATCAGAGGATTCAGCAGGATATAGATCAGTTGGAGACTTGGGCGGAGAAATGGCAGATGGAGTTTAATCCGGACAAATTGTGAGGTAATGCACTTTGGAAGGTCTAATACAGATAGGAAACATACAGTAATTGGCAGAACCCTTAACAGTACTGATAGTAGAGGGATCTGGGTGTACAGGTACACAGGTCACTGAAGTGGCAATGCAGATAAAGAAGGTAGTCAAGAAGGCATGTGGCATGATTGCTTTCATCAGCCAGTGCACTGAGTTTAAAAATTGGCAAGTAATGTTGCAGCTTCATAGAACTTCAGTTAGTCCAACTTCACTTGGAATACAGTGTTCAATTATGGTCACTATACTACTAGAAGGACGTGGATGCTTTGGAGAGGGTACAGAAAAGATTTACCAGGAAATTGCCTGGTATGGAGGGAATTAGCTATGAGGAGAGGTTGGAGAAACTTGGTTTGTTCTCACTGGAACAACAGAGGTTGAAAGGTGATCTGATAGATGTCTACAAGATTATTAGGGGCATAAGAACAGAGTGGATAGTCAGAAACTTTTTTCCTGAGTGAAAGAATCAATTAATAAGAGCACAGATTTAAGACGTGAGGGGCAAGGTTTAAAAGAGATGTCCAAGGCAAGTATTTTTTTTTTGCACAGACAGCAATGGGTGCCTGGAGCACACTACCAGGGAGGTAGTAAAGCAGATATGATAATGACTTTTAAGGAGCAGCTGGATAAATACATGAATAGGATGGAAGTAAAGAGATATGGTCCTTGGAAAGTAGGGAGTATTAGTTCAGATGGGTAGCTTAGACAGCTTGTTCGTGTGCTATGATTTTCTTTGATCAATTCTGTTGTTAGGTATCACTCATGTTTAGTTCTGTTAGACCTCCTGCTAGCTTTGTACATAGATCCTCAATTTTTGGATTTGGAAACCGATCAAGTTTAGCTGCTTTGATGAGACAATTTATGTGGTCTCCACAAATTTGGACAGTCCTGTCCTATTTCAATGTGGGCATGATGAGAGCAGTCAATTCAGAAAAAAACTGTACTGACCTAAAGATTCCTAATTTTTCTAAACATTCAATTTCTTCTCGGCTTTTTGATGCAACGCATACTGGGGCGGTATGGTAACACAGTGGCTAGCATTGCTGCCTCTCAGCATCAGGGACCCAGGTTTGATTTCCAACTTGGGTCACTGTCTGTGCAAAATCTGCCTATCTCTCCGTGGCTGTATGGATTTCCTCTGGGTGCTCCAGTTTCCTTGCACAGTCCAAAGATATGCTGTTTAGATACAATGGCCAAGCTAAATTCTCCCTTAGTATACCCAAACAGGTGGAGCGTGGCGATTTGGGGATTTTCACAGTAACTTCATTGTGCTGTTAATGTAAGCCTGCTTATGATACTAATAAATTAACTTTAAACTTTTAAATTTAGTCTGGCACTGGGCAAGCTCAAAATATTTTGGGGTAACATCCAAATTAAATTTTCCACTTAATGCCGAGCAGTGCCTAATTTGAGAAACATCGACTTTTTAAAAAAAATTATAAAAAAACCTAAAGATGACTAGCTAATTCAGTTTTATTTAATGTAACCAATCGCATCCCATGAGATGAGCCTTTGACCTTTTGTAACAATGATCTGTAGTTGAGTAGACTGATGTTGTTAAGTGACTGGTGCAGATGTAGTTCCCAAAATCTTTAGGGATTCCCCGTATACATGGCCAGTCTAGCTGTTAAATTACTTAACTTTACAAATTGAACTCCGTATTGAAGGTATTTAAATGTTTGCTCCCCTACAATGGAAACAGAAGCGCCAATATCCACTTCCACACTTAGTGGCCGCTCATTTACCAAGGGTATAATTACTATAAGATCCAATTTTTGACATTATTCAATTGATATCGCTCAGATTTCTCTTCTGAATCATGTTCTAAATTATACACTGGTCTATTTTTTGTTTAAACCAGGAGCACTCTGTTTGTCTCAGCACTTGATTCAGAAGTGGCCTCCAATTGCAGCCAAAACAAAAAAAATCCCAAAATTATCATGTTTCCAGGGGGTCATCTTCCTCCCATACCTACAACATTCAGAATTTCTGGTTTGCTGGCCTTTCTTCTTTTCCTTGCCTTGCTCATCAAGTTTCTGCTTGGTCACTTCTGTGTACTCAACTCTGTCATCCAAACTTGCCAAAGCTTTGCACTGCATCTGATTCATCTCACCTGTACGCACACACTAACTCAAGAAGTCTCTCTCTGCACTCTGTCTCACAGTATGTCACTTCTGTAGAAGATAGGAATGGGAGAAGGCCTTTTCATCCTTTGAGCCTGCGCCACCATTCATCACAATCAAGGCTGATCACCCAATTCAATAACCTAATCCTGTTTTTTCCCCCATAACCTTTGCCCAAGTGCTATATCTAACCGCTTCTTGAATACATTGTGTTCTGGTATCAACCACTTCCTGTGATAATGAATTCCACAGGCTCACCACTCTTTGGGTGAAGAAATGTCTCATAGAACATTACAGCGCAGAACAGGCCCTTCGGCCTTCGATGTTGCGCTGACCAATTATGAAAAAAAAAAGCAATGACCCTCCAAACTAAACCATTCCCTTCTCTTCCATAAACTTATCAACTAACCTCTTAAACGCCACCAAACTTGGCGCATCTACAACTGCCGCAGGCAGGGCATTCCACTCCCTAACCACCCTCTGGGTAAAGAACCTACCTCTGATATCCGTCCTATAACTATCACCCCTTAATTTAAAGCTGTGTCCCCTCGTGCTAGCTTTCTCCATCCTAGGAAAAAGGCTATCACTGTCCACCCTATCTAAACCTCTAATCATCTTACATGTTTCGATAAGGTCCCCTCTTAGCCGCCTCCTTTCTAACGAAAACAACCTCAAATCCCTCAGCCTCTCTTCATAAGACCTGCCCTCCATACCAGGCAACATCCTGGTAAACCTCCTCTGTACCCTCTCCAAAGCCTCCACATCTTTCTTATAATGCGGGGACCAGAACTGCACACAATACTCCAAGTGCGGCCGCACTAGAGTTTTGTACAGTTGCAACATGACGTTGCTGCTCCGAAATTCAATCCCCCTACCAATAAAAGCTAAATTATCATCTCCATCCTAAATGGTCTATCCTGAATCCTCAGACTGTGACCCTTGGTTCTGAACTCCCCCACGATGGGGACCATGCTCCTTGTCTAGCCCTGTTAGAATTTTTAAGTCTCTATGAAATTTCCCCCTCATTCATCTGAACTCCAGCGAAAACAATCCTAACCTCATCAATCTGTCCTTATACATCAGTCTTGTCGTCTCCCTGTCCAGCCCCAACCCCCGGAATCAGCCTGGTAAACCTTCACTGCATTCCCTCAAGAGCAAGAACATCCTTCCTCAGAAAAGGAAACCAAAATTGACAATATTCTAGGTGTGGCCTCACCAAGGCACATCCCTGCTTCTCTACTCCAAACCTCTTGCAATGAAGGCCAACATACCATTTGCCTTCTTTACTACCTGCTGCACCTGCCTGCTTATCTTCAGGGACTACTATACAAAGATACCCAGGTCCCACTGCACACTTCCCTCTCCCAATTTACAGCTTTTCAGGTAAGAATCTGCCTTCTTGTTTTTGCTTCCAAAGTGAATAATCTCAGATTTATCCAAGTTATACTGCATCTACTATTGATTTGCCACTCACTCAACCTGTCCAGATCATGCTGAAACATCTCTGCATCATCGTTACAGTTCATTGTCCCACCTCGTCCAAATCATTAATATATATTGTGAATAGCTGGGGTTCCACTTCTGATCCCTGTGGCATCCCACTAGTTACTGCCTTCCAATTTGAAAAGGCCTCATCAACTTCATTGTTTCCAAAGGAGCAGCTGAAGTGGTAATTCAGTGAAGCGAGCTTGTCGGCAAGAGGGATTTTTACCTTACTTTCTTCAGAGTTTTTCTTCTAAAACGGGAATGTAAAACCGGAAGTAGGCCCCAGAGAGACCTGGGAAGTTTTGTTTTGCCCAATAAATTTGAACGGGGAGGAAACCCGAGACTCTACTCATCTAGAGTTTCCCACCCTCCCCCTTCTCTAACCTAAAAAGGCTTGGAGTTAGAGCACGGAAGCTTCCTTCTTTATTTTTATTTCACTTATTCCTCTAACCTAAGCGGGTGTGGGAGTATCAAGATCTTTCTTTCTTTTTACCTTGAGTGAATGACAGGAAAGACAGTGCAATGTTCCTTCTGCAGGATGTTTGAGATGAGGGATGCCATCTTGATTTCACCTGTGGGAAGTGCACCCATCTCCAGCTCCTCAAAAACCACGTTAGGGAACTGGAGCTGGATGAACTTCGGATCATTCGGGAGGCAGAGGTGATCATAGATAGAAGCTTCAGGGATTTGGAGACTCAGCATGAAAGTAGATGGATGACAGTGACAGGGGCTGGGAGGAAGCTGCGGGAATCCCTTGTGGTTGTTCCCCTCAGCAACAAGTATACATCGTTGAATATTGTTGAGCAGGACCACCTACCAGTTGTAAGCCACAGTGACCGGATCTCCAGCACAGCCCGTCCCTGTGGCTCAGAAGGGAAGAGGGGAGAGAGGAGAGCAATAGTAATTGGGGATGCGATGGGGTTGCAGCGGGACATAGACAGGATGCAAGACTGGACGGAGAAGTGGCACATGGACTTCAAAGCGGATAAATGTGTAGTGGTCCATTTTGGCAGGAATAATGGGACGAAAGAGTACAACATCAAGGGTAGGAGTCTTAGCTGTGTTGTAGAGCAGAAGGATCTTGGGTCCGAGTCCATAGGACTCTTAAATCAGCCTTGCATGTGGAGGAAGTGGTCAAGAAGGCGTATGGTGTACTGGCCTTCATTAATAGAGGAATTGAGTTTAGGAGTCAGGAGGTAATGATGCAGCTATGTAAGACTCTTGTCAGACCCCAGTTGGAGTACTGTGCGCAGTTCTGGTCGCCTCATTATAGGAAGAATGTAGAGGCTATTGAGAGAGTTCAGAGGAGATTTACAAGGATGCTGCCTGGATGGGGAGGCAGGCCTTATGAAGATAGGTTGAGGGAGCTGGGACTCTTCTCCCTGGAGAGACATAGGTTGAGAGGCGACCTGATAGAGGTTTATAAAATGTTGAGAGGAATAGATAGGGTGGATTCTCAGAGGCTATTTCCCCGAGCTGAAATGGTCACTACGAGGGGACACAAATACAGAGGGGATGTCAGGGGTAGGTTTTTCACGCAGAGGGTGGTGAGTGAATGGAATCGGCTGCCATCGGTGGTGGTAGAGGCAAACTCGCTGGGGTCTTTTAAAAGACTTCTGGATGAGTATATGGGATAGAATGGGATTGGGGATTATAGACAGGTCTATGGCTTGGTAGGTATAGATATGATTGGCGCAACTTGTGGGCCGAAAGGCCTGTTTGTGCTGTAGTGTTCTATGTTAGAGGGGTAGATAGGAGATTCTGTGGCAGCAAAAGAGACTCATGGATGGTATGTTGTCTCCCGAGTGCAAGAGTCAGTGATGTCTCAGACTGTATTTTCAAGATCCTTAAAGGGGAGGGAGATCACTTGCAGGTTGTGGTGCACATTGATACCAACACCGTAGGTAGAAGGGATGGGGATTTGAAACAGGAATTTAGGAAGCTAAGATGGAAGCTGAGAGCTAGGACAAGGCATGTTGTCATCTCTGGTTTGGTGCCGGTGCCCCGTGCCAGTGAGTTGAGGAATAGGGAGAGTGCAGATTAACATGTGGCTGCAGAGATGGTGTAGAAGGAACGGTTTCAATTACTTGGATAATTGGGGCACATTCTGGGGAAGGTGGAACCTGTACAAACAGAACAGTTTGCACCTGAACCAGAGGGGCAGTAATATCCTGGGAGGGAAATTTGCTGCAGCTCTTCAGGGGAGCAGGGGGGGCGTAGTTTTAAACTAATTTGTCAGGGAAATGGGAAAATGAACGGTCATCCAAAAGCCAATGAGGGTCGTGAGATACTGTAGAAGGTATCAAGGTCACAGGAGTATACAGGCAGACAGGATGGCGGGTTGAAGTGTATCTACTTCAATGCATCAGGAATAAAGGTAGGTGAATTTGGAGCATGGATTGGTACTTGGGACTATGATGTTGTGGCCATTAGAGACATGGATAGAACAGGAACAGGAATGTATGTTGGCAGTTCCAGGGTATAGATGTTTCAGTAAGAGTAGGGAAGACGTAAAAGAGGTGGAGGAGTAGCATTGTTAATCAAGGATAGTTTAACAGCTCAAAAGCATTGAGGGCGATCTGTGCTGAAGTCATAATTAGGAAAGGATCAGTTATGTTGATAGGAGTTTTCTGTCGATCCCCTAATAGTAATAGAGATGTGGAGGAGGAAATGGCAAAGTAGATTATGGATAGGTGGATAGGTGTGAAGGCCACAGAGTAGTTATCACGGGTGACTTTAACTTTCCAAATATCGATTGGAACCTTTACAAGTCGAATAGTTTGGATGGGGCACTTTTTGCGGATAAGCCAACAAGAAGTGGGGCCACACTGGACTTGGTACTGGGTAATGAACCAAGCCAAGTGTTAGATTTGTTTGTGGGAGAGCACTTTGGAGATAGTGACCACAATTCGGAGTCCTTCATTATTGCAATGGAGAGGGACAGGGTCACATGGCAAGGCAAGGTTTATAATTGAGGCAGGGACAATTATGATGTGATTAGGCAAGAATTAGGAAGCATAAGATGTGAACAGAAACTGTCAGGTATGGGCACAAATAAAATGTGGAGCCTGTTCGAAGAACAATTACTGCGTACTATTGATAGGTATGTCCCTATCAGGCAGGGAGGAAATTGCCAAGTGAGGGAACCATGGATCACAAAGAAGGTTGAATGTCTTATCAGGAGGTCGATGATATTGATGTATTTGTTTTATCTACAGGTGCTTCGGATCGCCTTGTTGTCTAACAGGAGGCATACATGCGATGGGTCGTGAGAGGGCTGCTCTTGGAATTTGAGAGTATCCTAGTGCTTCACGTCATTAGTGTACGCTTGACCTGGACCATTTGATGGGCAACACGACAGCTCAGTGACTATCGCTGTGCTGTGCAGATATATGGATTTGGGCCTGTGTCTGTGGGAGTTTGCGCATTCTCCCTGTGCTTGTGTGGGTTTTCTCCGGGTGCTCCGGTTTCCTCCCACATCCCAAAGATGTGCTCTTAAACTAACTGGCAAAACAAATTCTCCCTAAATTGTCTCAAATTTGGTTCCAATGCATAGATCTATAAACATAGACAGGGATCATGGGTAGAGGTGGGAACATCGAAGTGGCGGCGCGGGCTCGTTTCTTGTGTTGTTTTGTTCTTTGAAAAAGGAAGCGAATGTAAGGATGAGAAAATAAGGTTCAGTTCAGTCACTTGAGGGTTACAAGAAAGCTAGGAATGAGTTCAAAAAAGGGCTTTGGAGAGGTAGGAGGGAGAATGAGAAGTCCTTGGTGGGTTGGATAAAGGAAAACCCCAAGGCTTTTTACTCTTATGTGAGAAATAAAAGAATGATCAGGGTGAGGTTAGGCCAGTCAGGGATAGTAGGAACTTGTGCATGGAGTCAGAAGAGATAGGTGAGGCTTTGAGCGAATACTTCAGTGTTCATTAAGCAGAGGGGCCATGTTTTTGAGGATGAGTGTGTGATACAGACCTGATAGGATGGAGAGGTAGATGATCTGAGGGAAATACATTAGCAATTTTGAAAAAGCTGAGGGTGGATAAGTACCCTGGACCTGATGGGATACATCCTAGGATACTTTGGGAGGCCAGGGATGAGATTGCACAGCCTTTAGCTTTGATCTTTGGGTCCTTACTGTCCATGAGGATTGGAGAGTGGCGAATGTTGTTCCTCTCTTCAACAAAGGAAATAGGAATGACCATGGTAATTACAGGCCACTTAGTCTTACTTTGGTAGTCGATAAGTTAATGGAAAGGGTCCTAAGGCTTAGGATTTATGACCATTTGGAAAAAGGCAGTTTAATCTGGGATAGTCAGCACAGTTTCATGAGGGCAAGTCCTGCCTCACAAATTTGATGAAGGTAGAGCAGTTGATGTCGTATATATAGATTTTAGTAAGATTCCACATGATAGGCTCATGAACAAAGTAAGGGAAAGAAGGAAATTTAGCCAAATTGGATAAGTAATCGGCTGTCTCACAGAAGCCACAGGGAAAATTTACCAGTTACCAGCTGTTTACCATAGGGTCAGTGCTGGGTCCTCTGCTATCTGTGATTTTTACTAATAATTTGGAAGAGGGGGTTGAAGGGTGGGTTAGTAAATTTGCTGATGACACCAAGATTGGAGTAATGGATGAGGTGGAGGGTTCTTGTAGGCTGCAAAGAGACATTGATAGGATGAAGAGCTGGGCAGAAAAGTGGCAGATGGATAAGTGCAAGGTGATTCATTTTGGTAGGACTAACTTGAATGTAGATTACAGGATTCTGAAGAATGTGGAGGAACAGAGATCTTGGGGTTCATACCCACAGATCTCTGAAGGTTGTTACTCAAGTGGATAGAGCTGTGAAGGCAGCCTATAATGCATTATGTTTATTAATAGGGGGTTTGAGTTTAAGAAACATGAGGTTATTGTGCAACTATACTGGACATTGCTGAGACCATATTTGGAATATTGTGTTCAGTTCTGGTCACCTCACTATAAGGAGGACACAGAAGCATTGGAGAGAGTGCAGAGGAGATTTATCAGGATGCTACCTGGTTTGGACGATAAGTCTTATAAGGAAAGATTGAGGGAGCAGGGGATTTTTAGAGTGGAGGAGAATGAGAGGCAACTTAATAGAAGAGGTTTATAAAGATGAGAGGGATTGATAGAGTGGACATGCAGAGACTATTTCCTCCAATGGATGCAGTTATTACTACGGGGTATAACTTTAAGGTTCATGGTGGGAGATAAACGAGGAATGTCTGAGGTAGATTCTTCACTCAAGAGTAGTTGGGGTGTGGAATGCACTGCCTGAGGTGATAGTGGAGTCGGACACTTTAGGAACTTTCAAGCGGTTATTGGATAGGCACGTGGAGCACACCAGAATGATACAGAGTGGGATAGCTTGATCTTGGTTTTGGATATAGCTTGGCACAACATCGAGGGCCAAACAGCTGTACTGTGCTGTACTTTTTGGTGTTTCTATGACCTATTAATTTCTACTTTGTTTCCTCTCTGACAACCAGTTTTCCATCCATCTCAATACACTTCCCCAAAACCACATTCTTTAATCTTGCACAATAATCTCTTCTGCAGGATTTTGTCAAATGTTTTCTGAAACTCCAAATATACCACATCAATGGTTTCCCCCCTCCTTGTCAACTCTACCAGTTACATCTTCGAAGAGTTCCAGCAGATTTGTCAAGCATGATTCATCCTTCATAAATCCATGCTGACCCTGCCACTGCTTTCTAAATGCTCTGTTATAAAGTCCTTGATAAGGGTTTCGAGAATTTTCCCCATTACTGATGTTAGGCTTACAGTCTATAATTTCTTGTTTTCTCTCTACCTCCCTTTTTGAATACTGGAGTGACATTAGCTACCCTCCAATGTGCAGGGACCGTTCCAGAGACTATCAAATCCTAGAAGATGACCACCAATGCATCTACTATTTCTAGAGCCACTTCTGGGATGTAGATTATCAGGTTGGGGATTTATTTGCCTTCAATCCCATCCACTTTCCCAGCACTATTTCTCTACTAATAATAATCTCCTTCAGTTCTTCCCTCATCAAATTTTGCAATCTCCAATATTTCTGGTGTCTGATTCATATTCTATTTTGTAAAGGCAGAACCAAAGTATATATTCAGCTGCTCAGCCATTTCTTTGTCCATTATACATTTGCCCATTTTTATCTGTAGGAGATCTACATTTATCTTCACCAACCTCTTTCTTTACGAGAAAATATAGAAAATAGAAGAGAACGCCATTCAGCTCCTCGAGTCTACACTCCGTCATTCATCAGGATCATGGCTGGTCATCAAAATCCATAGCCTTAAACGTTTGGTACTGATTCTTTACAGTCTTACCTTTTAACTTATTTTCCCAGTTCACTTTAGCTTATTCGATTCTCATAACTGAGTAACTATCTTTTATTTAATTTTGATATGTATTTCTCACCCTCAAACTAAACATGAAATTCCATGATGTTACCCAGAAGCTCCTTTAATACCAATTCATTAAAGTAGTCACAAGTAAAACTTAACACTCCAATGAAGTTACTATGAAATTAATCTTCTTGCACATTACAAGACACAAAAGAACCTGCTCCATGATGTTGCAAGAAGTTTTCTGAATACACACTATGAACTTATCTTCCAGGTTAACTTTTGCCAATCTGATTTGTTCAACCTAAACAGAGATTAAAATCACTCATGATTATTGCAGTACGTTTCTAACAAGTTCCCAATATTTCTTCCTGTCTACTCTGCCTTCAGTGCTGCTACTGTTAGTGAGACCTACAAAATACTTCCACAAGTGACTTCTTACCTTTCCTATTAATCTGTTCCCAAATGCTACATCTATATCTTCTGAACTGACGTTCTCTCTCACAGCTGGACTGCCATCCTACATTAAGAACTCAGTAAGAATTTAGCAACACCAATTATTAATCCAACCGATTTATTTGATAGTAAAAAAGCGAGCTTTCAACACTCCCGTGTCTTCCTCAAGCAAGTGCAGTGTTCTGGTCTGCAATAGCACACATCAGCACAGTCTCTCATGAGATTCCTCATCCACACTATTTAAAGTCCTAAAGCCTAGTTTTATGGCTGGCTGGAATGCTGGACCCAGCACGAATCAGGTGAAGACCTTTTTAATGTTACAGCTCCCTTTTCCCCCTGAATTGCTGCCGGCACTCATGAATCAAAATAAATTTCTCCCACACCACTCTTTCAACTCTAATCTTATTTACCCAATAACAATTTGTTTGTGGCTCAGGAATTACAAATTTAGTGGTGCTGCTCTTTAATTAATTAATCAGCACAGTCTGTGCTGATGTGTGCTATTGCAGACCAGAACACTGCACTTGCCTGAGGAAGACACGGGAGTGTTGAAAGCTCGCTTTTTTACTATCAAATAAATCGGTTGGATTAATAATTGGTGTTGCTAAATTCTTACTGAGTTCCTACCACCCCAATCCAACGCCGGCATCTTTACATCATCCTACATTAACAGAGTTATCCAAACTTTTCCTAGCTTCTTGCTCTTTCAACCCTCATATATATTCAAGTCCTCGCCTTGGTCTCCTTGCAACCAAGTCTCTGAAATGCCTTCAGGTCATATATATTTATTTGCAATTAATTCATCCACGTTGTTTTGAATGCTGCACATATCCTGATCCAGAGTCTGAAAGTGAGACTTTTTTTCCACTGCAAATTGTAGCCTTATCCACGAGTGCATCTATTAAATGTATACTCCCTTCCGCCACACTGGTTATCGTTACCTATGTCGTAACCCTGCTTTAGCACCTTGTCCTTTCTCAATTTTAGCACATCTCTCATGAGATTCCTCATCCACACTATTTAAAGTCCTAAAGCCTAGTTTTATGGCTGGCTGGAATGCTGGACCCAGCACGAATCAGGTGAAGACCTTTTTAATGTTACAGCTCCCTTTTCCCCCTGAATTGCTGCCAGCACTCATGAATCAAAATAAATTTCTCCCACACCACTCTTTCAACTCTAATCTTATTTACCCAATAACAATTTGTTTGTGGCTCAGGAATTACAAATTTAGTGGTGCTGCTCTTTAATTTAGCCACTGATTGCAGATAATCCTCAGACCTATACCATTGGTATCCATGTGAGCCATAACAACTGAATTCCCCCATCATTCTGCAGGTTCCTCTTTAAACCTGAGTAAATGTTCCAAATCCTGCCACCAAGCAGACTCTCACTCTTGGGTGCAGGAACTGTATCTATCTATTGATGTTTCCAAGAAGGTGGCCATTCAGTCTATCGAGCCTGCATTGACAACAGTCCCACCGAAGCCTCAGCCCATGTATTTACCTTGGTAGTCCAGCTGATGTTAAGGGACAATTTAGCATGGCCAATCAACCTAGAGGGAGAGGGGAACTGCAGCATCCGGAGGAAAACCACGCACTCATGAGGAAAACATGCAGACTCCACATAAGCAGTGACCTGAGGCTGGAATTGAACCCAGGTCCCTGATGCTTTGAGGCAGCAATGCTAACCACTGTGCCACTATGTCACCCCACCTGAATAGCTCCCTGAAAGGAGGTTAGTGGCACAATCCAGGACACATCTAATATAGCTGGAAATGAAATGCTTCTATGATTGTTGCAGTATTTGCATATCAACTGAAACACATTCACATTTCAATTTCTAACAGAGACAGTGGTTGAAAGAGGAAATACAGAAAAGAACTTAAAGTAAAATTTGTCTCAAATAGGCTTACATTAACACTGCAATAAAGTTGCTGTGAAAATCCCCTAGTCACCACACTCTGGTACTTTGGGTACACGGAGGGAGAATTTAGCACGGCCAATGCATCTACCAGCACATCTTCCAGACTGTGGGAAGAAACTAAAGCATCTGGGGAAAACCTACAGAGACATGGGGAGAACGCGCTGACTCCGCACAGACAGTGACTCAAGCCAGGAATTGAACCTGGCTCCCTGGTGCTGAGACATAGTGTTAACTACTGCTACTATTTTAAATTCAGCGAGCTGAGGAATATAAAGGCATGACCAAGATGGGTAGCACACAATACAACCAGCTGAATAAGTTAAAGCTACTGATGAGAAAACTGCCAGTGACTATGACTTAGAAACAACAAAGTCTTGAAATGATAAATTTCAAATGTTAAATGAGGAGTCTTGCAGCAGTGGGGTCGAGCAGGAGCAGTGAGACATAATTACGTAGAAATCAAAGGAAGAAAACTTGGTAATGCAAAGGATGTGGATTTTGAAAGAAGCAAGGCACAAAGATTTCACTTTGCCCGAGTATACAGCTTGAATTAGAAGTAAAACCAGACAAGAATAGGAAGAGTACGTTGCTTCAATTTTCTTTTACTCATTCCCTCCTGTTCAAACTGTCGCCCAACACACCACACTTCATTCTTTTATCAGATACTCTGCTTTTAAAATCTTTGCCCAAATAGTCTCCTGTCATTTGTCACTGCCTCCTTATAGCATCAATCCCCACCTCACTCTAGGATTACCTTCCTGCTGTGTCTTCATCATCATTTCCTCCCTGTCCCAGTCATTTCAACCACAACTCACCTGCTCAATGCCAGTAGATCATCAAACACTGCCTCTTCATGAATTTATTGTGGATGACAGGATTGACATGCTGGGTTTCCTGAAAACCAGATTAACAGATAATGCTACCTTACCCCTCACTGCAACCTCTCTGCTTTGACAATACTTTCCCACCCTATGGACCCCATCATTCAGACACACCATTGCCTCTTCCTCAATTTGAGTCATACATCCTCATCTCTCCTTTAAATTCTGTCTACCAATCCTCCCAAGCCTCTGAATTTCTCAATATAATCTTGCTCCATTAGTCCCTACACCAAAAAACCTATCTTCATTTTTCTTTACGCACTTACTTCTACAAGCGCTGCCTACAGCTTACTCTTAACCTCTTTACTGCTCTGTAAACTCTGATTCACATCCTCTTGACTTTGCCAAGTCCACTGGCCTCATCACTCCTACATGCTCAAACTCTGATCAGGCCATTTCCGCGTCCAACCATTTTCTGAATTCCTACCATTTATTCTACAAGAACCCTACTTCTCGTGCTTAGCACCACGTCCATCACTTGGTTCCACTCTTGCTTCCTTGACCATATTATCCAGTTGAAGTTGATCATCTTATCTCAGCAATGATTTATTCGACATTTTTACCTCATTCTCATTGGACACAAAGGCAGTTTACATATCCAAAATGACAACACCCAGCTCTTCGCCAGCTCTGATATTACACTGCTTGTACAATAGCTGGTCCCAACTGAATCCAATGCTTTGGAAATGCATCATGGACTGTGCCAGAGAAATTCTATACCCTCCCTGACTTTATTGCAATCTTCAACTTACTCAAACCCATCCCAATCTGAATGCTGTTACCATTCTCTTCAGGTGGAGTTTGAATCACAACCTGATTTACAGAAAGCAGTGCTACACATTGAGGCCACTAGAAGAGATGCAGGCAATATTGTAAAAAGCATATCTATTGCCATATAAAAATTCAGTACAAGTGGTCTGTATGAACATAGAACATTACAGTGCAGAACAGGCCCCTCCAAACTAAACCATTCCCTTCTCTTCCATATACTTATCAATTAACCTCTTAAACGCCACCAAACTTGGCGCATCTACAACTGCTGCAGGCAGGGCATTCCACTCCCTAATCACGCTTTGGGTAAAGAACCTACCTCTGATATCCGTCCTATAACTATCACCCCTTAATTTAAAGCTGTGTCCCCTCGTGCTAGCTTTCTCCATCCTAGGAAAAAGACTATCACTGTCCACCCTATCTAAACCTCTAATCATCTTATATGTTTCAGTAAGGTCCCCTCTTAGCCGCCTCCTTTCTAACGAAAACAACCTCAAATCCCTCAGCCTCTCTTCATAAGACCTGCCCTCCATACCAGCAACATCCTGGTAAACCTCCTCTGTACCCTCTCCAATGCCTCCACATCTTTCTTATAATACGGGGACCAGAACTGCACACAATACTCCAAGTGTGGCCACACTAGAGTTTTGTACAGTTGCAATATGACGTTGCGGCTCCGAAATTCAATCCCTCTACCAATAAAAGCCAAGACTCCATATGCCTTCCTAACAACCTTCTCGACCTGACTGCCTACTTTCAGGATCTATGCACATACACACCAAGATCCCTCTGTTCATCTAGACTACTAAGAATCCTACCATTTGCCCTATACTCTACACATTTATTATTTCTGCCATAGTGCCTTACCTCACACTTTTCCACATTAAACTCCATTTGCCACCTCTCGGCCCATCTCTGCAACTTGTCCAAGTCCCTCTGCAAACTATAACACCCCTCTTCACTATCTACCACTCCACCGACTTTAGTGTCATCTGCAAATTTACTAATCCATCCTTCAATACCCTCATCCAGATCATTTATAAAAATTACAAACAGCAGGGGCCCCAAAACAGACCCCTGAGGTACACCACTTGTCACCGAACTCCACGATGAATATCTCCCATCAACCACCACCCTCTGTCTTCTATCTGCTAACCAATTCTTAACCCAATTAGCTAAATCACCCTCTATCCCATACATCTGCATTTTCTGTATGGAATTGCTAGGGACAGCATTTCAGAATACCGGTGCAAAATAGCAGCTTACACTGATAGAAACGTTAGTGCAGTACGACTCTCAGTACTTCACAGGGCAGTGTGATCGAACAAACACTGACATCAACCCACATAAGTAGATATTAGGGCAGGTTTTAAGAATCGTCTTAAAAGGGGATTCAGAAGCTTTTAGGGAGGAAACTGCAGAGTCTAGACCATGAAAACTGCAGAGTCTATCCACTTGGAGTACTGTGTGCAGTTCTGGTCGCCTCACCACAGGAAGGATGTGGAAGCTATTGAGATGGTGCAGAGGAGATTTACAAGGATGTTGCCTGGATTTGGGGGCATGCCTTATGAAGACAGGTTGAGGGAGCTAGGTCTCTCCCTGGAGAGACGAAGGTTGAGAGGCGACCTGATAGAGGTTTATAAAATTTTGAGATATAGATAGGATGAATTCCCGGAGGCTATTTCCCAGGGCTGAAATGGTCGCTACAAGAGGACACAGGTTTAAGGTGCTGTGGAGCAGGTACAGAGGAGATGTTAGAGGTAAGTTTTTCCACTCAGAGGGTGGTGAGTGAATGGAATCAGCTGCCATCGATAGTGGTGGAGGCGAACTTGCTGAAGTATTTTAAGAGAGTTCTGGATGAGTACATGGGATTTAATGGGATTGGGAGTTACAGATAGTTCTATGGCCTGGTAGGTACTGATATGATCGGCACAACTTGTGAGCCGAAGGGCCTGTTTGTGCTGTAGTGGTCAATGTTCTACGAAAAGCACAGCTACCAATGGTAAAGTAATTAAAATTAGGGATGAGGAGATCAGAATTGCAAAAGCACAGAAATCCCAGAGGGCTGTAAGGCTGGAGAAAATATCAGAGATAGGCAGGGACAAGACCATGGAAGAATCTGAAAACAAGGATAAGAATTTTTAAATCAGTGTTGTTGCACCTGGAGGCAAAGTACACCACACAGCACGGAGGCTGGAGAGCAAAAGGGCGTATTGTCAGTTAAAATAAGGTAGTAGAGTTTGGGATGAAGATAGAATGGGAAGAGCAGCCAGCAGTCAAGTCCAGAGGTTGCAAAGGTATGGATTATGGGTTTAGCAGCAGATGAGCTCAGGCATGCTCCAGGCAAACATGCGGAGAAGGAAATAGGTGGTCTTAGTCATGGACATGATACAAAGTCAGAAATAGAGTTCAGGTAAATAAGATTCCAAGATTACAAGCAATCTGATAGAATTAGGAGTCATCAGCTAAGGAACGTTTGTAGTAAAACTGGAGACAGTAATACTGGATGTTGGACAAGCAACAGATGCAATGGAGGAAGATGAAGGTGGGTATCATCATTAACAAAGAGTATGTGATAACACTAACATAGTACAAACAACAGGGATACAATATTTACAATATAATACATACAGTTGCCCCCGATGAGAGACTCTATTCTCTCTCTGCGTCTCTGTCGCAATCGGTGAACCATGAAAAGCAGCAGTGAGAGGATGAGGAAGGAGGAGATACAACTTACAATCAAACGCATTCCACTTGCCATAGAGTCAAAAATACTGCTGCCACCTGTGAACACAAGTGTTACAGGATAGTTATACTCAACAGATGATTCACACAGAGACTGTCACACATACTCAGCAATTCTGACACAGGGCAATGATCTGTGCCACACAACAGCCATTTCTACAAAACTCACCATGACAGTTCAGGGAGAGCCAGCTGTAGTGGAGCAGGCATATTAAGATTAACAGTCCAAAAGAGAGATATGGGAGGATAGCACAGTTCCGTGGAGCATATGCCTTGTCCCCTGTGGGAACTTGAGGACACATCTAGTATCTTGAACATGCACATGTGCAGGAGATGTCAGCTGGTGTTCAGAATTTGAGCAGCTGCTGGTGAGTTGCTATCACTGTGACATAACCATAAAAATCAATTTTGCGGATAGATATGGTCACCGTGCAACTTAATAGTATGTGGGGAGGGGGAAAATGGGTCCAGAAAGTCAAGCACAAACAGGCATATAGAGAAGGAGTAACCTAAGCGCATTCCACTTTCCAATCAATATTCAGCTGTGAACACTGATGAGAATAATGGTTCATGTGGAAGTGCAGATGCTCTTGGCACCAAAGCTAGCTCAGCTATGCAGGGGATCAGGAAAAAGATTGGAAAAGCAATCATGATATAGCACTGGAGAGTTCTGAGAAAAGATAGGCATTTCTATGGCGGCATTCATGAAGCTAGGATGATACGCTGACACCCTGGTGGGACCAATGACAAAGGTAGTGAGAAGGGTTGTAGTCCTGCAGACAGAGTTTAGGGAGAGCTTAAAGAGCAATCTCTGGGTTGTTTCCAATACAAGCTAGTCAGTAGAAGAACAGGAAGATAGAGTAGGTGAATATATGGTTGGAAGTAATATGAGGGAAAAAAAGTGCACAAAGGACGCTAACTACTGAGCTATAGATGCAACACATGAGGTCGCTTCTCATGAACCCCTCCTGAACACATCTGTTGCTTACAGTTTCGAACTAGATTGTAGCAATCAACAAATCCAGCCTGGGAATTCACATCCAAAGATTGTGGAGCTTCTCACCTCAGTCTCTCCTTCCTTTCCACCAACAATCTTCAGGCTTTTAACCCCAGTCAGTGCTCCCCTGCTACACCTGAGGACCTGCATTCACTCAATCATGCCTATATTTTTGAACAACCTTGTGGCCGACCTGCTTTACCTGGGTCGAGGCAGGTGAATTTGCAGCATTCCTTCGGATCTTTTTCATAGTGTTGACAGCCTTGGGGCCGTTCACACAGAGCTGCTACACACATTTCAGGTTCACCTTTGTGGCAAGTGCAGCTCAAACATGGGTCATTGCCCTTTGGAGTAAAGTATTTGCCCTCGTCCACCACGTTGTCTTTTATATCCACACAGGTTTGACCTAGAAAATAAACATATAGGCAGATGCATATGGTCATGAGAGTCAGTAATTTCATTATTTAAATAGATCTGTATAACAGCTCTGCTCTCTCAAAAATTACCAAAGGGTTTACAGAAATGTATTCAGGCATAATTTTACTGCTTTAACTGGCCAGATATTGAGCTGTGATGTGGAGATACCGGCGTTGGACTGGGGTAAACACAGTAAGTCTCACAATACCAAGTTAAAGTCCAACAGGTTTATTTGATAGTAATCTCACAAGCTTTCGGAAATGGTGTTCCTTCGTCAGATGTGTGGAAGGTTCTGATCAGAAAAGGGCATATAAAGACACACACAGTTTATGGAATATTGATTAGAATGCAAGTCTTTGCAAGAGGTTAGCAAATCCAGTGTGTTTAACTGCCCTTAGAAATATAGATCAGAGCAGGGCGCCATTCAGCCTTTGAACCTGTCCCACCAGCCATTCTGATCATGGCTGATCATCCAACTCAATACCTTCCTTCCCTTCTATCCTTTGATCCCTTTAGCCACAAGAGCTTTATTCAATTCCTTCTTGAAAGCATGTAATGTTTTGGCCTCAACTACTTTGTGGTAGAGAATTCTACAGACTGGCAACTCTTTGGATGAAGACATTTCTCTTATTATCAGTCTGAAAAGGTTTACCCTGTATCCTTAGACTATGACTCCTACTTCTGGACACCTTCACCATTGGGAACAACCTGCATCTATCCTGTCTAGTCCTAAAAGTTTCAATCCCTTCCCATTGCAGAATTGAGTCTGGTAAACCTTTGCTACACTCTCTCTACAACAACAGCATCTTTCCTCAGGAGGAAGACAAGCCTGCTCCTGTAGTTGAATTCTCTCGATGACAGTTAAGAAGCAAATGCCATGTTGCCCAACTTGTACTTTCATGCTTACTGTCAGTATTGGTGTACGAAGACACCCAGGTCTCATTGCACATTCCTCTCTCCTAATTAATTGCCAAAGATATTAAATAATATGTCTACCTGATTTTGCTACCAAATTTGATTGTTTTCAAATAGCATGAACTCAAAAAACATTTCCCCCGTCTTACCAACCAATACCATTGTTCCTTGTAGGTTCAGTTGAAACTTCCATTTTGAATATGACATTTGTTTGTTGCAAATCATGAGTTTGGTCCTGCACTATCCACCTGGAGTATTAGATCCTTCACTCGTATTCTTATAAGAGAGCACCCCTATACAGTCCCTGGGTCTAATTTACAAAGACTATTGTAAACCCATTAATTAAATCCCCAATAAATTAAATTTGCTAAGGCTATGCAGGGGGCTTTAAACTGATTCGGGGGTGGGGGGTGGGATCCTAAATAGTTGGGGTGCTAAGAGGGATGAGAGTAAGGGGGTCATAGAGGAAAGCCGTAAAACACAGCAGCATACGGGTGGGGTAGGGCATGGTTTGAAATGCGTATACTTTAATGCAAGGAGTATTCGCAATAAGGGGGAGGAACTTGCAGCTTGGACCAGTACCTGGAACTTCGATGTTGTGGCCATTTCAGAGACTTGGGTAGAGCAGGGACAAGAATGGATGTTGCAGGTTCCGGGGTTCAAATGCTTCAGTCGGAGTAGAGAAGGAGGTAGAAGGGGGGAAGGAGTGGCATTATTAGTCAAAGACTGTATCACAGTGACAGAAAAGAAGTTTGATGAGGACTTGTCTGTTGAGGTAGTATGGGCTGAGATTAGAAACAGGAAAGGAGAGGTCACCCTGTTGGGAGTCTTTTATAGACCTCCTAAAAGTTCTAGAGAGGTTGAGGAAAGGATTGCCAAGTCAATTCTGGTCAGGAGTGAAAGTAATAGGGTAATTGTTATGGGGGACTTTAACTTTACTAATATTGATTGGAATAGCTATAGCTCTAGCTCGTTAGAGGGGTCAGTTTTCGTACAAAGTGTGCAGGAAGGTTTTTTGACTCAGTATGTAGATAGGCCAGCTAGAGGTGAGGCTACATTGGATTTGGTGCTGGGCAATGAGCCAGACCAGGTGTTAGGCTTGGAAGTTGGTGAACATTTTGGTGATAGTGACCACAATTCGGTTACGTTCACCTTAGTGATGGATAGGGATAGGCATGAAGCTGGGGGCAGTAGTTATAGCTGGGGGAAGGGTAATTATGAGGCCATCAGGAGAGAATTAGGGTGCATAGATTGGACTAGGAAACTACAGGGACTGGGAACATCTGGAATGTGGAGCTTATTCAAGGAGCAGCTGCTGCGAGTCCTTGATAAGTATGTCCCTGTCAGGCAAGGAGGAAATGGTCGAGTAAGAGAACCTTGGTGTACGAAAAAAGTTGATTTGCTGGTTAAAAGGAAAAAGGAGGCTTATGTCAGGATGAGGATTGAAGGCTCGGTTAGTGCAATGGATAGCTATAGATTAGCCAGGAGGGAGCTAAAGAGTGAATTGAGAAGAGTGAAGAGAGGACACGAGAAGACTTTGGCTGATAGGATTAGGGAGAATCCTAAAGCTTTCTTTAGATATGTTAAGAATAGAAGATTGGTTAGGGCAAGATTAGGGCCAGTCATAGACAGCAGTGGGAAGTTGTGCGTGGAGCCTGAGGAGATTGGAGAGGTACTGAATAAATATTTCTCTTCGGTATTCACGCAGGGTGATGTAAATGGAGTTATGGAGAACACTGAGGTACAGGGTAGCAAACTGGAAGGTATCGAAGTAGATAGGGAGGATGTGCTAGATATTCTCGAGGGTTTGAAGTTGGATAAGTCCCCTGGGCCTGACGGGAGTTACCCTAGGATTCTCTGGGAGGCAAGAGAGGCGATTGCAGAGCCTCTGGCTCTGATCTTCAGGTCGTCGTTGGTTACGGGTGTGGTTCTGGAGGACTGGAGGATAGCGACTGTGGTCCCGTTGTTCAAGAAGGGGAAGAGAGACCTTCCAGGGAATTATAGGCCAGTGAGTCTTACTTCTGTTGTGGGCAAAGTATTGGAGAGAATTATTAGGGATAGGATTTATAGTTATTAGAGAGAAATGAATTGATTGGGGATAGTCAGCATGGTTTTGTGAAGGTAGGTCGTGCCTTACTAACCTTATTGAGTTTTTTGAAAAAGTGACCAAAGAGGTGGATGGGGGTAAGGCAGTTGATGTGGTATATATGGACTTTAGTAAGGCGTTCGATAAGGTGGCCCATGGAAGGCTTCTGCAGAAAATGCAGATGTATGGGATAGAGGGGGATTTAGCTAATTGGATTAGGAATTGGCTAGCAGATAGAAGACAGAGGGTGGTGGTTGATGGGAGATATTCATCGTGGAGTTCGGTGACAAGTGGTGTACCTCGGGGTCTGTTTTGGGGCCCCTGCTGTTTGTAATTTTTATAAATGATCTGGATGAGGGTAGTGAGGGATGGATCAGTAAATTTGCAGAGGACACTAAAGTCGGTGGAGTGGTAGATAGTGAAGAGGGGTGTTATAGTTTGCAGAGGGACTTGGACAAGTTGCAGAGCTGGGGCGAGAGGTGGCAAATGGAGTTTAATGTGGAAAAGTGTGAGGTAATGCACTATGGCAGAAATAATAAATGTGTAGAGTATAGGGCAAATGGTAGGATTCTTAGTAGTATAGATGAACAGAGGGATCTTGGTGTGTATGTGCATAGATCCCTGAAAGTAGGCAGTCAGATCGAGAAGGTTGTTAGGAAGGCATATGGAGTCTTGGCTTTTATTGGTAGAGGGATTGAATTTCGGAGCCGCAACCTCATGTTGCAACTGTACAAAACTCTAGTGCGGCCGCACTTGGAGTATTGTGTGCAGTTCTGGTCCCCACATTATAAGAAAGATGTGGAGGCATTGGAGAGGGTACAGAGGAGGTTTACCAGGATGTTGCCGGTATGGAGGGCAGGTCTTATGAGGAGAGGCTGAGGGATTTGAGGTTGTTTTCGTTAGAAAGGAGGCGGCTAAGAGGAGACCTTATCGAAGCATATAAGATGATTAGAGGTTTAGATAGGGTGGACAGTGATAGCCTTTTTTCTAGGATGGAGAAAGCTAGCACGAGGGGACACAGCTTTAAATTAAGGGGTGATAGTTATAGGACGGATATCAGAGGTAGGTTCTTTACCCAAAGGGTGGTTCGGGATTGGAATGCCCTGCCTGCAGCAGTTGTAGATGCGCCAAGTTTGGTGGCGTTTGAGGTTAGTTGATAAGTATATGGAAGAGAAGGGAATGGTTTAGTTTGGAGGGGCATTGCTTTTTATATTGGTCGGCGCAACATCGAAGGCCGAAGGGCCTGTTCTGTGCTGTAATGTTCTATGTTCTAATACTACAACTTGCCACTTTGCTGCTTTTCCCCCTTCCTGGCAAGTTGTTGGATTTCCCTAGTGCAAGACTGAATCTCAGGGACCAAAAGACATTTAGATGCCTCCAATTGGCCTGATGACCCGCTCAGCAGTGCCCACTTCAATATGACTGCACTTATATGAGAATATGACTCAATGAGGAATTGGGCCATGCAAATACCAACTGGCAAACCCAGCCCTGCTGATCCTGCAATGTCCTCCTTACTAACATGTGAGGGCTTGTGCTAAAATTGGGAGAGCTGTCTCAGACTAGTCAAGACTGACGTTGTTATTCTCACAAAATCATACCTTACAGTTAAAGTCCCAGATACCACCATTACCATCCCTGGACATGTCCTGTTCCACCATAGACCAGCAGAGGTGGCAGCACATGGTATACAGTCAGGAAGGCTTTGTTCTGGAGTCCTCAACATCAGCTCTGAGGTTTCATGGCATCAGGTCAAACACAGGCAAGGAAACCTCTTCCTGATTACCATGTACTGCGCCCCTCAGCTGATGAATCAGTATTCTTCCATATTGAACACCACTTGAGGCAGCTTTCTAAACTCCAACAAGTACAGGCACAATCTACTCAATCTCTCCTCATAAGCCACCACCCTCATCTCTGGTGTCAACCTGGTGAACCTTCTCTGTACTGCGTCTAAGACAATATATCCTTTTTCAAATAAGGAGACCAAAATTGCGCACAGTGCTCGAGTTGTGGTCTCACCAGTACCTTGTACAATTGCAGCAAGACCTCCCTGCTTTTATATTCCAACCCCCTCACGATAAAGGCCAACATTCCATTCGGCATCTTGATCACCTGCTCCACCTGCAGACTGTTTTTGTGATTCATGCACAAGGACTCCCAGGTCCCTCTACACAGTAGCATGTTATAATTTTTTACCATTTAAATAATTATCCATTTTACTATTATTCCTTCCCAAGTAGATAACCTCACACTTGCCAACGTTATATTCCATCTGCCAGATCCTTGCCCACTCACTCAGCCTGTCCAAACCTGTCTGCAGACTTTTTGCATCCTCCACGCAATTCGCTTTCTCACTCACCTTTGTCATCGGCAAACTTTGTTATCCTACACTCGGTTCCGTCCTCCGGATTGTCTGTGTATATGGTAAACAGCTGAGGCCCCAGCACCGAACCCTGGGGCACGCCACTAGTCACCAGCTGCCAACCGGAAAAGCACCCATTTATTCCAACTCTCTGCTTCCTGTTAGATAGCCAATCCTCAATTCATGCTAACACTTTACCCCAAACTCTGTGTACCTTAATCTTTTGCAACCTTTTGGGAGGCACCTTATCGAACACCTTCCGGAAATCTAAAAACACCACATCCCCTCTGACAACCGCACTCATTATTTCTTCATAAAAATCCAGTAAATTCATCAAACTTTCCCAACTATGGGCATTAAGCTAACCGGCCTGTAGTTAACCGCCTTTTGTCTATTTCCTTTTTTA
Organism: Sphyrna mokarran; assembly: GCA_024679065.1. NCBI lineage: Eukaryota > Metazoa > Chordata > Chondrichthyes > Carcharhiniformes > Carcharhinidae > Sphyrna > Sphyrna mokarran. Next base: position 243,524 of record JAGIQG010000020.1, read on the forward strand.
AACAGTGGAGTCACATTATCTGTTTTCCAATCAGCCGGCAGTTCCCCAGAGTCCAGCAAATTTTGATAAATTACAACTAACGCATCTGCTATTACTTTTGCCATTTCTTTTAGTACCTTGGATGCATCCCATCTGGACCAGGGGATTTGTCTACTTTTAATCCCATTATCTACCAAGCGCTACCTTTTAAGTAACAGTAATCATTTTAAGGACCTCACCCTCTACAGTCCCCATTAATATTCAGTAAGCTGTGTTCTCTACTGTGAAGACTGACACAAAAACTTAAGGCCTCAGCGATGTCCTTGTTTCCCATTATTAAATCCCCCTTCTCGTCTTCTAAAGGTCCAACATTTACTTTAGCCACTCTCTTTCCTTTTGCTATTTATAAAAACTTTTACTATCAGTTTTTACATTTAGAACATAGAACATTACAGCACAGAACAGGTCCTTCGGCCCTCGATGTTGCGCCGACCAATATAAAAAGCAATGACCCTCCAAACTAAACCATTCCCTTCTCTTCCATATACTTATCAACTAACCTCAAACGCCACCAAACTTGGCGCATCTACAACTGCTGCAGGCAGGGCATTCCACTCCCGATCCACCCTTTGGGTAAAGAACATACCTCTGATATCTGTCCTATAACTATCACCCCTTAATTTAAAGCTGTGTCCCCTCGTGCTAGCTTTCTCTAGCTTTGTTAGTTTAGTGTCATAATTTAGTTTTCCTTTCCTTATAGTTTTCTTAGTAGTTCTTTGTTTTTTTTTAAAGCTTTCCCAATCTAACTCCCCACTAGTTTTGGCCACTCTGTACGCATTAGTTTTCAATTTAATACTCCCTTTATTTGCTTCATTATCCACAGCTGGTTATCCTTTACATTCCTTTACCACCGGAATTGGATAGCGAATGTGGTCCCATTGTTCAAGAAGGGGAAGAGAGACTTTCCTGGGAATTACAGACTGGTGAGTCTTACTTCTGTTGTGGGCAAAGTATTGGAGAGAATTATTAGGGATAGGATTTATAGTTATTTAGAGAGAAATGAATTGATTGGGGATAGTCAGCATGGTTTTGTGAAGGGTAGGTCGTGCCTTACTAACCTTATTGAGTTTTTTGAAAAAGTGACCAAAGAGGTGGATGGGGGTAAGGCAGTTGATGTGGTATATATGGACTTTAGTAAGGCGTTCGATAAGGTGGCCCATGGAAGGCTTCTGCAGAAAATGCAGATGTATGGGATTGAGGGTGATTTAGCTAATTGGATTAGGAATTGGCTAGCTGATAGAAGGCAGAGGGTGGTGGTTGATGGAAATTATTCATCGTGGAGTTTGGTTACAAGTGGTGTGCCTCAGGGATCTGTTTTGAGGCCGATGCTGTTTGTAATTTTTATAAATGATCTGGATGAGAGTATAGAAGGATGGATTAGTAAATTTGCGGATGACACCAAAGTCAGAGGAGTGGTAGATAGTGAAGAGGGGCGTTATAGTTTGCAGAGAGACTTGGACAAGTTGCAGAGCTGGGCCGAGAGGTGGCAAATGGAGTTTAATGCGGAAAAGTGAGAGGTAATTCACTTTGGCAGGAATAACAAATGTGTAGAGTATAGGGCTAATGGTAGGAATCTTAATAGTGTTGATGAACAGAGGGATCTTGGTGTATATGTGCATAGATCCCTGAAAGTTGGCAGTCAAGTCGATAAGGTTGTTAAGAAGGCATACGGAGTCTTAGCTTTTATTGGTAGGGGGATTGAATTTCGGAGCCGCAACGTCATGTTGCAACTGTACAAAACTCTAGTGCGGCCGCACTTGGAGTATTGTGTGCAGTTCTGGTCCCCACATTATAAGAAAGATGTGGAGGCATTGGAGAGGGTACAGAGGAGGTTTACCAGGATGTTGCCTGGTATGGAGGGCAGGTCTTATGAAGAGAGGCTGAGGGATTTGAGGTTGTTTTTGTTGGAAAGAAGGCGGCTAAGAGGAGACCTTATTGAAACATATAAGATGATTCAAGGTTTAGATAGGGTGGACAGTGATAGCCTTTTTCCTAGGATGGAGAAAGCTAGCACGAGGGGACATAGCTTTAAATTAAGGGGTGGTAGTTATAGGACAGATGTCAGAGGTAGGTTCTTTACCCAGAGGGTGGTAAGGGTATGGAATGCCCTGCCTACTGCAGTTGTCGATGCGCCAAGTTTGGTGGCGTTTAAGACGTTAGTAGATAAGTTTAAGGATGAAAAGGGAATGGTTTAGGTTAGAGGATCATTGCTTTTTCTTAATCGGTCGGTGCAACATCGAAGGCCGAAGGGCCTGTTCTGCGCTGTAATGTTCTATGAATATATTTTTGCTGAGTAATGAGAAAAATCTCCTTAGAAATTCTTCACTGTTCCTCAGCTGTCCTGTCAATTAGTCTGTGGTCCCAGTCTACATTAGCCAACTCCGCCCTCATCCTATCATACTCCCTCTGTTTAAGCAAAGGACACTGGTTTGGGACCCTACTTTCTCACCCTCCATCTGTATTAGAAATTCAACCGTATTGTGATCACTCATCCCAAGAGGATCCCTCACAAAAAGATTTTTAATTCTACCTGTCTCATTGTACAGGACCAGATTCAAGATAACTCGCTCCCTCGTAGGTTCTGTAATGTACTATTCGAGGAAACTGTCCCGACAGCATTCTAAGAGCTCTTCCTCAAGTCCATCGCGTCCAACTTGAGTCATGCAGGTTAAAATCCCCCATGATTATTGCTGTTCCGTTTTTGCGCGCATCCATTATTTGCTTGCTTATAGCGTGTCCCATCTCGAAGTTATTATTTGGGGGCCTGTAGACCACGCCCACCAGTGACTTTCTTTCCTTATTATTCCTTATCTCCACATACATCGATTCCACATTTTGCTCCTTACTGCAAAGGTACTACAAATTGATACTGCAAAGGCTATGAACACTCATAATAAACTGGCAATAATACTAAAGGCTTGTGCTCCAGAACTTGCTGCACCTGAGCCAATTTATTCCAATACAACTGCAACACTAGTATCTAGCTGGCATTGAACAAAGAACAAAACAGCACGGGAAACAGGCCCTTCAGCCCAACAAGCCCGCGCCGCCACCCTGATGTTCCCACCTCTACCCGCGTTCCCTGTTTATGTTTATAGATCTATGGATTAAAAACCAAATTTGAGACAATTTAGGGAGAATTTGTTTTGCCAATTAGTCTAAGAGCACATCTTTGGGATGTGGGAGGAAACTGGAGCACCCAGAGTAAACCCACACAAGCACGGGGAGAATGCGCAAACTCCAACAGACACAGGCCCAAATCCATGTATCTGCACAGCACAGCGATAGTCACTGAACTGTCATGTTGCCCATCAGATGGTCCAGGTCAAGCGTACACTAACGATGTGAAGCACTAGGATACTCTTGAAAAAGATCCAAGAGCAGCCCTCTCACGACCCATCGCGTGTATGCCCCTCATTAGACAACAAGGTGGACCAAAGCACCTGTAGGATAAAAACAAGTACATCAATATCATCATCTATTTACACACTTCCCAGGGACTCCCAAGGCTCATGATCCCTATTTTAAATCAGTTTTCTATACCCCTCCATTCCCATTATGTTCATGTGCCTAAGTATCTCTTAAATAACTCCAGAGTACCTGCCTCCACCACTTGGCAGCTCATTCCATATCCCCACCACCCTCTGAAAAAACTCCCTCTAGCATCCAAATTATACCTTACCCCCCTCACCCTAAGCCCGTGATCCCTCGTGCTGTTTGAGTCCATCCTAGGAAAAAGCTTAACCCTGTTTACTCTATCTATACCCCTCATAATCTTGTACACTTCTATTAGATCTCCTCTAAGTCTATGTCTTTCTAAGGAAAACAGTCCCAATTTACCTAACCTCTCCTCATAACTCAGACCTTCCAAACTAGGGAGCACCCTGGTAAACCTCCTCTGCACTCTCTCCACGTCCTTCCGGTAGTAAGGTGACCAGAACGGGACACAGTATTCCAAATGAGGTCTAACTAACGTTTTATACAACTGCAACATTAAAGGCCAGCTCTTGTACTCTATACCCCTTCCTATAAAGGCTAGCATACCATGTGCTTGCTTCACAACCTTCTCCACTTGCTCTGCCACCTTCAGAGACTTGTTCACCTGCACCCCCAGGTCCCTCTGCGTTTCTATACTCTTAATAGGTCTACCCTTTATCATATAACTCCCCCCTACATTTTTTCTCCCGAAATGCATCACCTCACATTTATCAGGATTGAATTCCATCTGCTATCTGTCTGCCCAAGCTACCAGCCTATCTATGTCCTGCTGTATCGCCTGACAATGCTCCTCATTATCCGCAAGTCCAGCCATCTTTGTATCGTCTGCAAACTTGCTGATCACCCCACTTACTCCCTCTTCCAAGTCATTTATATATATTACTAATAGAAGAGGTCCCAGTACCGAGCCCTGTGGCATTCCACTGTGACTAACCTCCAGGGACACAGTATTCCAAATGAGGTCTAACCAGCGTTTTATACAACTGCAACATTAAAGGCCAGCTCTTGTACTCTATACCCCTTCCTATAAAGGCTAACATACTATAATGCTTTCTTCACAACCTTCTCCACTTGCTCTGCCACCTTCAGAGACTTGTTCACCTGCACCCCCAGGTCCCTCTGCATTTCTATACTCATAATAGGTCTACCCTTTATCATATACCTCCCCCCTACATTCTTTCTCCCGAAATGCATCACCTCACATTTATCAGGATTGAATTCCATCTGCTATCTGTCTGCCCAAGCTACCAGCCTATCTATGTCCTGCAGTATTGCCTGACAATGCTCCTCACTATCCGCAAGTCCAGCCATCTTTGTATCGTCTGCAAACTTGCTGATCACCCCACTTACTCCCTCTTCCAAGTCATTTATATATATTACTAATAGAAGAGGTCCCAGTACCGAGCCCTGTGGCATTCCACTGTGACTAACCTCCAGGGACACAGTATTCCAAATGAGGTCTAACCAGCGTTTTATACAACTGCAACATTAAAGGCCAGCTCTTGTACTCTATACCCCTTCCTATAAAGGCTAACATACTATAATGCTTTCTTCACAACCTTCTCCACTTGCTCTGCCACCTTCAGAGACTTGTTCACCTGCACCCCCAGGTCCCTCTGCATTTCTATACTCATAATAGGTCTACCCTTTATCATATACCTCCCCTCTACATTCTTTCTCCCGAAATGCAAGTCCAGCCATCTTTGTATCGTCTGCAAACTTGCTGATCACTCCACTTACTCCCTCTTCCAAGTCATTTATATATATTACAAATAGAAGAGGTCCCAGTACCGAGCCCTGCGGCACACCACTCGTGACCGACCTCCAGCTAGAGAAACACCCTTCCACTATTACTCTGTCTCCTATTACCAAGCCAGTTACTTATCCATCTAGCTACCTGTCCTTGTATCCCATTAGCCTTGACCTTCTGAACTAACCTCCCATGAGGGACTTTGTCAAATGCCTTACTGAAATCCATGCAGGCGACATCAGCCCTTCGTCGACTGTTTTCGTCACCTCCTCAAAAAATTTGTAAGGCACGACTTCCCCTTAACAAAACCATGCTACGTATCCCTAATCAGATTGCAAAGCTCTAAGTGCCTATACGTCCTATCTCTAAGAATCTCCTCCAACAGCTTCCCTGCCACTGACGTCAAATTCACTGGCCTATAATTTCCAGGGTTTCCATTGTGGAAAATTGCCTGGCTAAAATTACACTGGACAGTAAAAGGACAAATGCAAGCTGGCCAATTACCACCTCAGTCTACTCTCGATCATCAGGTAAGTAATAGAAAGGGTCATCAACAGAGCTAGGCTATTAATCCTAGCCAGTTAGTGATGACAGCAACGCCAATACTGAGAGTTCAATTCCTATGTCGGCTGAGGTTATTCATGAAGGCCCCCCCCCCCTCAACTTTGCCCTCACCTGAGACGGACTTCAAAGAGAGCAGCCTATGGTCATCTGGGATTATGGTGACTTTGAACATTCATACCTCCAGTGCCAGGCAATGACCAATAAGAGAGAATCTAACAATTATCACTTGAACATCACTGAATTCTTTTTCATTCACTTGTGGGACATGGGTGTGGCTGGTTGTCCAGCATTTACTGCCCATCCCAACAACAGTTGAGAGACAACAACATTGCTGTGGCTCTGGAGTCACATGCAGGCCAGACTAGGTAAGAACAGCAGACTTCCTTCCCTAAAGGACATTAGCCAATCAGATGGGTTTTTCCAACAAACAACAATGGTTTCATAGTCATCAGTAGATTCTTAATTAGATTTTTTTTTTATTGAACTCAAATTCCATCACCTGCCATGGCAGGATTTGAACTCATGTCTCAAGAACATTAGCTAAGTTTCTGGATTAATATCCTGGCAATAACACCACTAAGGGCATGGCCTCCCCCACTACAACATCCAAGAGGTTACCCATTGACCAGAAACTGAACTGGGCTAGCTTTATAAACTCTGCGGCAGTTCTGAGGCTACGAATCCTACAGCAAGTAGCCTCACCTCCTGACTCCCTGAAGTCTGTCCCCTATTTCCAAGGTGCAAGTCGGGAGCATGATATAATACTTACTTGCCTGAATGAGCGCAGCTGCAAGCAGCTCAATGACATCCTAGAGTTTTAGGTGTCAGGAGGTAATGATGCAGCTCTATAAGACCCTTGTCAGACCCCAGTTGGAGTACTGTGCACAGTTCTGGTCGCCTCATTATAGGAAGGATGTAGAGGCTATTGAGAGAGTGCAGAGGAGATTTACAAGGATGCTGCCTGGATTGGGAGGCAGGCCTTATGAAGATAGGTTGAGGGAGCTGGGTCTCTTCTCACTGGAGAGACGTAGGTTGAGAGGCGACCTGATAGAGGTTTATAAAATGTTGAGAGGAATAGATAGGGTGGACTCTCAGAGACTATTTCCCCGAGCTGAAATGGTCACTACGAGAGGACACAGATTTAAGGTGCAGGGAAGCAAATACAGAGATGTTAGGGGTAAGTTTTTCACTCAGAGGGTCGTGAGTGAATGGAATCGGCTGCCATCAGAGGTTGTTGAGGCAAACTCACTGGGGTCTTTTAAAAGACTTCTGGATGAGTATATGGAAACGAATAGGATAGGGGGTTATAGATAGGTCTGTGGATTGATAGATGTGATCAGCACAACTCGTGGCCAAAGGGCCTATTTGTACAGCATTGTTCTATGTTCTATCCAATTTGATTGGCACCCCACCACAAGCGTTCACTCTCTTCACACCAGTGCACGTTAGCAGCCCTAGATACTATCTACAAGATGCACTGCAATTTCTTAGACAGCACCTTCCAAATCCATGACCATTTCACCTTCAAAGACAAGAGCAGCAGATACCTGGGAATACCACCAGCTGGATACCTCCTCCATCACTCACCATCCTGACTTGGAAAGACCATTCCTACATTGTCGCTAGGTCAAAATCCTGGAACTCCCTAACAGCACTGTGGGTGTACTTACACCTCATGGAGTTTCAAGATCACAGCTCAACGCCACCTTTGCAAATACCATGAGGATGGACAATGTATGCTGGCCTAGTCAGTGATGCCCATATTACTTCACTGCATTAAAAAGTTAGGAGAAAATAAAAATGCATCAGTTGTGGTTCCTAATGACCAGCAAGTGATCCGTCATGCATGCAACAGGGGACAAACTGAACTTATATTTGCAGCCCAACTGAAGGAGCAGAGAAAGGGATGCTTCTTTGGAGTCACAGCCCAGAGATTTTTCCTACTGTGCCCTCCGATAACATTGCAGTTATAATCCTGAGATTTTTAAAAAAGATTCAGATTTTAAGAGTAAATAGCAGGCTGGAGGTACTGATATGCAAGAATGAACTCACTTCTTTTGCAAAGAAATGCTGATTTTTCATTGCAGTTCTCTGCGTACCAGCTGTGTAAGCCACGGTGTCGCAGGCTGGGGAAGTGGGAGCACTGCAGCTGAGCACATAATACGTTCTCTTGCTCAGAGATGGCCATCCCAAAAAACGTTACCTTCTCTGGGGGAAGGAACACTTCTGTGGAACCTAGAGAACAAAAAAAAACAGCATTTAATCCTGTGAAATGCACAACATTTTGCCAAAAATGGGAGAGGTGGTGAGGGTGGTGGCGGTGGCAGGGGAGGGGGGGGCAGGGAAGTGAGACAAGAGAAAAGGCGGGGCAGGGGCTATAATTAGGATGAAATCTTGCCTGAGGATGGGGGTGGAAATGATCTTGCAGGATGGAGCACCTTCCACCATACTTACTGCTCTTGTAGGCTACTTCCCACTGGCCCTGGAGTGAGCTGCGACTTCGGTTGGTTACCATGTACTGATAGCCAACCCAGAACCTGGAAAATAAAGAATGCCACAGATGCAGAACAGATTCATTGTCTCCAATTACAGTTCCACTTGGAAAGCTGCTTCACAAACTTGAGGCTGATAGAATAGGGAGGTCAGTGTTAGCTTAGATTTTAAAAATATTGGCTTATGGACAGAAAACAGTGAGTCACTATTAATATTTGGTTATTTTAGATGGAAGATGATGTACAGTAGCATTCCCAAAGTGAATGATAGAACCATTGCATTTTGATACATATAAATGACTTAGATTTTGCAATACAGAGAAAAATGCCAATATTTCTCAATGTGGGAACGAGTGAGGGTTAAACAATCAAATCCAATAGGACAGAGATAGACTGTCAGAATGGGCTGACCAGTCACAGATGACTAGAGGTGATGAATTTTGACAAGAAGTTGTGAAGGCAATATAGATTTAATAGCTCATAGCAAATTACTGCAAATGCTGGAATCTGAAATCAAAATAGAAAGTGCTGCAAAATCTCAACAGTTCTGGCAGCATCAATAAGGAGAAAAAAAGCTGACATTCCGAGTCCAGATGACCCTTTGTCAAAGCTAAAAGATGCTGCCAGACGTGCTCAGATTTTTCAGCATTTTCTCCTTTGATTATGAACATACAGGTTAAGAAAACTGGCTCTGACCAATATGCACAACTGATGTCAACAGGTGAATGAATCTATACTGATTCACACATACTGTTCCACACAAAAACACCTATAGTGTAGGTACACAAGCACACACGCGAGAATCTAACAATTATCACGATGTTCAATCACTGAATTCTTTTTCATTCACTCGTGGGACATGGGTGTGGCTGGTTGTCTAGCATTTACTGCCCATCCCAACGACAGTTGAGAGACAACAACATTGCTGTGTCTCTGGAGTCACATGCAGGCCAGATTAGGTAAGAACAGCAGATTTCCTTCTCTAAAGGACATTAGCCTTTCTTGCGCACACACCTCCCTCACCCCTCTCTCTCGTGCAGATACATTTAAATAGCACTGTGCAAAAATGCTGTCAGCTTAAATTGCCTTAAGCCTTCAGTTTGGAGTAATTCTTGAACGTACAGTCCTGTGACTCAGACAACTGAGCCAGTGTAGATACAGTAAACGTACAAGGATTGAGGGACACAGATTTTAGATTCGGAACAAGGGATAGTGGGGGATTGTGAGGAAGATCTTTTCTAAAAGAAAAGGCACTTGCTTGTAAGGAAGCAGAAATGTTTGATTTTGATGAATTGGATAGGTATTTGAAGCAAATAAATGTGTCAGTTACAGGGGAACAGGGTTGAGCTGAGTGGATTTCACTGCACAGAACTTGTACAAGAGCAATCCGCCAAATGGCCTTCCTCCATTTCCTAGTCAGAGGACAGGAAGGAAAATATATAACTAATTAAGCTGGCCATGCTATAAAATTATTTATAGTCTAAAAATGAACTTGATTTTACCCTGACAAGCAACAAATCATTGCCTAGGAATTTATAACTTTCAGAAAAGCAGCAGGGACCTCACTATTTTTAAAGAAGTGCTGGTGACTGAAATGCCAAAGAAATACACTCTCTTATATTTCTACAGCAGAGCTCTGGCCATTATGTCTGCAATGGAGAAGAGGGATACTGACTCCTTTAAGATTCATTCCTGGTACGTGGGTGTTGTTGGCTGGCCAGCATTTACTGATTTGGATGTAATTAATTGTCAGATGTACCAATAGAGTGAAAAGTGTTGTACAGACAAAATATACCATTCATAGAGAAGGAAATGAGATAGTACAGAATGCCATCCTGAAAAGAGAAGAGTGACCATAATTTGGTGGAGTTCTTCATTAAGATGGAGAGTGACAGAGTTAAGTCTGAGACTAGGGTTCTGAACTTAAGGGAAGCTAACTTTGATGGTATGAGATGCTAGGATAAGCTGGCAACAGATATCTAAGGGGTTGACAGTGGATAAGCAATGGCAAATAGTTAAAGAACATATGGATAAAATTCAACAACTGTACATCCCTGTCTGGCATAAGAGTAAAATGAGGAAGATGCCTCAACCACGGCTAACAAGTGAAATCAGGGATAGTGTTAAAGCCAAAAGGAGGCATATAAATTGGCCAGTAAAAGCACAAAATTTGAGGACAGGAGAAATTTAAAATTCAGCAGAGGTGAACAAAGGATTTAATTTAGAAGGGGAAAATGAATGAGTGTAAGCATGCAAAAAACCTAATGCAAAAGCTTCTGTAGATACATGAAGAGAAAAGGACTGGTGAGGATAAATGCCTTACAGTTAGAATAAGGTGAATTCATAATGGGCAACAAAAAGATGGGAGACCAGCTGAACAAATACTTTGGATCTGTCTTCACTAAGGAGGACACAAATAACCTTCCAGAAATACCAGAAGACAGATCTAGCATGAAGGAGGATCAGAAGGAAATCCTTATAAGTTAAGAAATTATATTGGAGAAATTGCTGGAACTAAAACCCGACAAGTCCCTAGGGTCCGACGTTTTGCATCCCAGAGTACTGAAGGAAGTGGCCCTTCAAACAGTGGACGTATTGGTGATCATTCTCCAGAATTCTATAGACTCTGGAAGTCTTCCAACTGATTGGACGGTAGCTAATGTAATCGCACTTTTGAAATATGGAGCAAGAGAAAAACTGGGGAATTATAGACTGGTTAGCCTGAAATCAGTGGTGGAAAAATGCTGGAGTCAATTATTAAGGATGTAACAACTGAGCATTTGAAAAATTGCGACAGAATCTGTCCAAATAAGCATGAATTCACTAAAAGAAAATCGTGCTTGATAAATCTTCTGGAATTTTTTGAGCATGTGCCCAGTAGAGTGGACAAGGATGAACCAGTGGATATTGTCTATCTGGACTTTCAAAAGGCTTTGGACAAGGTCCCACAAAAGAGATCAGTGAGCAAGTTTAAGGAATCAGGGGTGATGTACTGATGTGGCTAGATAACCAGTTGGCAGACAGGAAGCAGACAATAGGAAATCTTCTGAGTGGCAGGCAGTGACTAATGCAGTATCGCTCAACTCAGGGCTGTGACCCCAGCTGTTCACAATATACGTGAATGATTTGAACGAAGGAATTGAATGCAATACATCCAAATTTGCAGATGACACTAAGCCGAGTGGCACCATGTGGTTGAGTAGGTTGCTAAAAGACTGCAGGGTGACTTGTACATGCTGACTGAGTGGGCAAATAATGTGGATAAATGGGAGGTTATCCACTTTGGTGGCAAGAACAGAAAGGGAGATTACCCACAGTGCAGTTTAGGTAAAACAGAAGTGCAACGTGACCTGGATGTCGTCGTAAAACAGTTGCTGAAGGTTAGCTTGCAGTTACAGCAACTGGTGAGGAAAGCTAATGGTATCAATTACTAGATTTAAGGTACGAGAGGCAAAGTTTAAAGATGATGTACAAGAGATTAATACAGAGAGTATTGGATCTCTGGAACTCATTGCTGGGGGAGGTAGTGGAAGTGGATACGATAGTGACTTTTAAGGGATCTTTTGACAAGTATACAAATAGGATGGGAATAGAGGGATATAGTCCCCAGAAGGAAGGGTAGGAGATTTTAGTTAGGTCAGGCAGCATATTTGGTGTAGACTTGGAGGGCTGAATTCCTATGCTGGAATTTTCTTTGTAGTCTGGCCTTCATAGCAAGAGGATTTGAGTATAGGAATAGGGATGTCTTGCTCAAGACTGATTCCAGGACTGACATATGAAGAAAGACTGGATCGACTGGGTTTGTATCTCTAGGGTTTAGAGCAATGAGAGGTGATATCAGAAACACATAAAGTCTTGATGGGACTGGATAGGCTGGATGCGGGAAGAATGCTGGCGAAGTCTAGAACTGGGGGCACAATCAAAGCATAAGGGGTGAGCCATTTAAGACTGAGATGAAGAGGACAAAGTTGTAAACCTGTGGAATTCTTTCCCATAGAAAACTATTGGGGCCAGTTTGTTAGATATGTTCAAGAGGAAGCTGGACGTGGCTAGCTTCTGGCTAAAAGGATCAAGTGATATGGGGAGAAAGTGGGAGTGGGATACTGAAACTGCATGATCAGCCATGATCATACTGAATGGTGGTGCAGGCTCGAAGGGCCAAATGGCCTACTCCTGCATCTATTTTCTATATTTTTTTATTGCCCAGTAAGAAGTCTCAGAACACTAGGTTAAAGTCCAACCAGTTTATATCAAATAAACCTGTTGGACTTTAAAACCTGGTGTTGTGACGCTTCTTACTATGTTTACCCCAGTCCAACGCCGGCATCTCCACATCATTTTTTATTGCCCACCACAGGAGATTTCAGAGTCAATCATATTAGTGAACCAGATGGGTTTTTACAACAATCAACAATTCCAGATTTCAAAAAAAATTGAACATTTTCACTATCTGTTGTGGTGGGACTTGAGCCCAGGTTCCCAAAGCATTATCTTGCATCTCTGGCTCACTAATCAAATGACAATGCCACTACACCACTGTTTCCTCTATTTAAATACTTCAAGATTCTAGATTTATGCCTTCAACTATTTTATCTGCACATGCCTTCACCCACTGTGGAAGTTTTTAGGTTCTGGAAAGACAAATCATCCAGCAATGGTCAGTCTGTTTCCCGCTGAAGTGGGAAACACCAGTGGGCTTTTCATTCTGGACTCCGAACTCAGATGAAACTTTAACAAATTTTTACTGTGGTTTTTACCTATACCACAGTCCACCCTGCCCATTCCACCCACTCCACCCTTCCTTACCCAACCCTCAGCACCTTCCCATTATTCACCCCTCTGAACTCAGCCCTCAGCTGCACTCATTTTATCGTGTCCTTTCACCACACTGACATATTTAACTTCACCCTGCCTCTCTTGCCCATACTCCCCTCACTCCATATCTTCTATTCTCTCTCCACGCCTACACTTTCCATCACCATCTCACCTGCGCTGGTCCTTGTGGCTCACTGGCTGTTCCTCCAGCTCCCATTCTTCAGCCAGTATGAAACGCAGCTCCTGATCAGTGGTGAAGGTGGCCAGTGATCCATTCGCTTGCTGACATTTCTGGACAGCATCCCAATAATTCTCACTGTTCAAATACACTCGGTAACAACTCGCTGTCCCTGCATAGTGATGCCAGCCTGTCGGGCACTTTCCTATCAACAAAAGAGACTCTGTTTGTCGGTTGCTGTATTACGTTATAATGGAGGTACGCAACAATACAAAATTCAAAGGGTACACCATATTCATAGGAGAAAAATGCAGCAACAATTCAGCACAGCAGGCCATTTAGCCCATTGAGTTTACATCGGCTCTTCTGAACTGCAATCAAGTTAGCTGCCCTCCCCCATTCAATCCCCTTTCTCAATGTTTCTCCAACAATTGTTTATCCAATTCTCTTCTGAAGGCCAATATTAAATCTCCAAACATCACCCGGTCAAGCAGTGAATTGCAAATCCTCACTTCATTATGCATTCACAGATGTGGACATCATTGCACAGGCCCGTAGTTATTGTCCATCCCTAATTACCCTTGGACAGAATGCCTTGCAAGGTCATTGCAGAGACAACTACATTGCTGTGGCTCTGGAATCACACGTCAGCCAGGTTAGGTTTCCTTCCCAAAAGAACATTAGTGAACCAGGTGCATCAGTACAACATACAGCACTGACTTCATGAACATTAGAGTTTTCTAATTCCAGGTTTTTGAAACAATTCAAATTTCACCATAGGACATAGTAGGATTTGAACCCAGCTTCCCATATCTTGACCTGATGCAGAGCTATGGGTCTCTGTTGTAACACTGAGGTAGATGTCTGTCAATGCCCAGGTTTGGGATACAGTCTTGCTCATTTCTGCAGTATAAAATGGGTACGTTATATCCTAGAGTCAGCACCTTAAGGGTCTGTAGAAATCACAGAAATCCGACAGTGCAGAACAAGCTATTTGGCCCATCGAGTCTGCACCGACCACAATCCCACCCAGGCCCTACCCCCATATCCTTACTAATATTTAACCCACTAATCCCTCTAACCAACGCATCTCAGGACACTTAAGGGCAATTTTAGCTTGGCCAATCAACCTAATCCACATATCTTTGGACTGTGGGAGGAAATCGGAGTATCCAGAGGAAATCCACGCAGACACGAGGAGAATGTGCAAACACCACACAGTGACCCAAGCTGGGAATCGAACCCAGGTCCCAGGCGCTGTGAAGCAGCAATGCTAACCACTGTGCTACTGCGCATCCTGTATCCCAGTGAGAGTCAGCACCTTCTGGAACTGTACTTCAGTGAATATCAATCTCTCTGAAGTCATAAGTGCAATCTCAGATAATGACAACATTTAGTTGAGATTGATACAGTTCCAAATCTCAAGCTAGTTTCCCCACCCGGTTACACGTGAAATTCTTCCTGTGCTTGGATTTTGAATGGCTGAGTGTTCAGCTTACATCATGAAACAATAACCTACGGGTGAAATGAAATGGCTGACCCACGTTGACAGGGTAGAAGTGGGTATCTTCAGCTCCTCTGCCACGTCCATGTTTCAAGTCCACAGTTTCCTTCACGTGATGTATCCGGTGATCACCAATCACACCTACCAAGAAAAACAGGCACTTGCTGAAATTAGGACAACTGTTCTCACCATCTCAACAATCAAACAACATTGCATTTTCTAAATATTTCATTTAGCAAAACTTTCCAATGTATTTCAGCAAGAATATTCGTGATGGTACGTGCCTGTAAGAAATGTATTTATGTTTCTTCAGAGGTTTGCTTCAAACTCAGTTCTATTTTAGACAGCACTGATTTGTCTGCCCCAGGCAGCTCACATGCTGAGAATGCAGGCTAATGATTGATTTAAGCTCAGTTCAATCTGAATTAATACATTTTTATTTATTTGAATTTCTCCCTGGGGTTTCAGAATAAGGTTTTATTGATTGACCGAAACATCATGTAATTAGGGGAAGGAACTAAGCTCACAGGGAAAAGCATGGAGGATGTGATAGCAGTTACAGAGGAGATCCATCAGGGTGTTGCCTGGAATGGAGCATCTGAACTATAAGGAGAGACTGGATAGGCTTGGATTGTTTTCTCAAAGCAGAAAGGCTCAGGGTGGGACATGGTTGAGATGCATGGTTTCCCCATGTTGACAGTATAGTTAACAAAGCCCATCAATGTCTCTACTTTATCAGAAGACTAAGGAAATTTGGCATGTCAGCTACAACTCTTTCCAACATTTACACAAGCACCACAGAAGGCCTTTGAGGTTGTAATATAGCTTGATATGGCTCCTGTTCTGCCCAAGACTACAAGAAACTACAAAAGTTGTGCATGTGGCCCAATCCATCATGCAAATCTGCCTCTTTTCCACTGACTCTCTCTACACTTCCTACTGCCTCGGCAAAGCAGCCAGTATAATTAAGACGCCATGCACTCCTGACATACTACTTCCATCAGGGAAAAAACACACATCTGGGGTCACATATCAACCAACTCAAGAACAGCTTCTTCCCTGCTGCCATAAGAGTTCTGAATGGACCTACCTTGCATTAAATTAATCTTTTTCTACACCCTAGCTATGACTGTGACATGACATTCCGCACTCTCTCGTTTCCTTTTCTATGAATGGCATGCTTTGTCTGTATAGCATGCAGGGAACAATACTTTTCACTGTACCAATACACGCGACAAAAAATATCAAATCATCATCCCTGTGCATCTTTTGATATATATTGGTTCCTGGTTCTGCATTATTTTGATATTAAAATTTTCTTTCCTTTCAAATCCTTCAACAATGTCTTTGTGTGTATTCTTCTACTAGTCCACTATCCTCAAAAATGTTGTTCCAATTCTACCATCCCTAGTTTCCATTACAATGATCCAGTGGTATTATTGCTGGATTATTAATCCAGAAACTCAGCTAATGTTATGGGCACCTGGGTTTGAATTTCTTAACAGCAATGCTAGAATCTGAATTTAAAAAATGAGAAGCTACTGATGGCCATGAAAGAATTGTCGCTTGTTGGAAAAAGCCATCATGCCCTTTTGGAAAGGAAATCTGCTGTCTTTACCTGATCTGACCCACATGTGATGCCAGAGCCACAGCCATAGCAATGTGGTTGACTTTCAAGCGCTCTTTGAAATGGTCCAGCAGTCAGTTTCAAGGGAAACTAGGGATGGCCAATAAGTGCTGGGCAGCCAGCGTTGCCCATGTCCCACAACTGAATTTTTTTAAAAAGGGGGAAACCAGAGCTGGTGATCTGGACACCTACAAACTCGAAGCTCTCGACGATTTCTGCTTTCTTCACATTAATGCAGTTCCCCACTACATTTCCTAATGTCGATGACAACCTCCTTTGTTTTGTTGGAAAGATTATTGTCACCGCACCAATTCACCAGATTGTCTACTTCATTCCTGTACTCTGTTTTGACATTGTTTGAGATCCAGCCCACTACGGTGGTGTTGTCGTCAGCAAACTTGAAAATCAAGTTGGAGGGGAAATTGGCCACAATCATAAGGAGTCATAGGGGACTGAGAACACAACATTGTGGGACAGCTGTTGATGATGAACACGGAGCTGTTACTGTTGCCTACCTTTACTGACTGTCGTTCAATTCCCAGATTGGGTCACAATGGTAGGACGGATGTCAGAGGTAGGTTCTTTACCCAGAGGGTGGTTAGGGAGTGGAATGCCCTGCCTGCAGCAGTTGTAGATGTGCCAAGTTTGGTGGCGTTTAAGAGGTTAGTAGATAAGTTTATGGACGAAAAGGGAATGGTTTAGGTTAGAGGGTCATTGCTTTTTCTTAATTGGTCAGCACAACATCGAGGGCCGAAGGGCCTGTTCTGCGCTGTAATGTTCTATGTTTGAAAGGCGACATGTTCTCCCCCTGTCTGCGTGGGTTTCTTCCAGATGCTCCGTTTCCCCCCACATTCTGAAAGACATGCTGGTCAGGTGCAATGACCTGAATCGGCGCCAGATATGGCAACTAGGGGAATCCCAGTCACTTCAATGCAGTCACCTGGACTCTTGCTCTGCTACAGAGAATAGTGTCAATCCTGCCTACTATATTGTCAATTACTTGGAGCTGAAACTCAAGCTGCAGACACTTACACCAGATTGTCTGCCCTGGATAACACTGAGCTTCCACATGCTACAGCCATGACAAGTCAGCTGTCCTGCCTTAATTAATGACATTTTATTCAGTTATTTACATTTATGCACTGTTTAATCTGATCACAAATTCTAGTACTATTTAACCCTTAGAATACTCAGCAACCATTCACTTCCTCCCATAGTAGAGCAAAAACCAATTCCTCCAGGGTGAAAATATTAGAACAAACATCTGAGAATCTCCTTACCCTCCTCACCCAACTCCCTCAGCTCACTAATCTTCCACACTCCATTTCAGGTTGCATTGTAGAACAGGTCACTCAGAGAATGTCTGAATTTACATGTTCCAAACAAAGGGACTAGCTGAGCCCAGGTAGAACAAGACCAGCTTTAGCCAGTTTTCTGCATTAACTATTCAAGTTCCTGCTAGAAGATAGCTTCAATCTCAATGCTTAGCTCCCTGAATAAATTTAAACAATACTTAGTTAAATGTTAAACCCAAAATACAAATTGTAGATATTTATAAAGGATTTTCATTTCCCTCAGCTACAAAAACTTGTCAAATGCCTGACTGAAATCTGTAGACAACATCCACTGCATTACCTTCTTCAATTCTGCTTGTTACTTCCTCAAAGATTCCTATTCAATTAGTACTACTTTCCCTTAAGACCACACTGATAATCCCAGATTGATTTATACCTAATAGTTTATCCTGCCTCTTTAACCAATCAATAATTAGTTGGCCTATCTCCCATAACAAATGTGTAGAGTATAGGGCTAATGGTAGAACTGTTAATAGTGTTGATAAACAGAGGGATCTTGGTGTATATGTGCATAGATCCCTGAAAGTTGGCAATCAAGTCGATAAGGTTGTTAAGAAGGCATATGGAGTCTTAGCTTTTATTGGTAGGGGGATTGAATTTCGGAGCCGCAAAGTCATGTTGCAACTGTACAAAACTCTAGTGCGGCCGCACTTGGAGTATTGTGTGCAGTTCTGGTCCCCACATTATAAGAAAGATGTGGAGCATTGGAGAGGGTACAGAGGAGGTTTACCAGGATGTTGCCTGGTATGGAGGGCAGGTCTTATGAAGAGAGGCTGAGGAATTTGAGGTTGTTTTCGTTAGAAAGAAGGCGGCTAAGAGGAGACCTTATTGAAACATATAAGATGATCAGAGGTTTAGATAGGGTGGACAGTGATAGCCTTTTTCCTAGGATGGAGAAAGCTAGCACGAAGGGGCATAGCTTTAAATTAAGGGGTGGTAGTTATAGGACGGATGTCAGAGGTAGGTTCTTTACCCAGAGGGTGGTAAGGGTATGGAATGCCCTGCCTGCTGCAGTTGTAGATGCGTCAAGTATGGTAGAGGTTAGTAGATAAGTTTATGGATGAAATGGGAATGGTTTAGGTTAGAGGGTCATTGCTTTTTAATTGGTCGGCGCAACATCGAAGGCCGAAGGGCCTGTTCTGCGCTCTAATGTTCTAACTGCATGACCAGAAAAGAAATACGTGATTGCCTGAGTGAGGTGAAGATTGAATGAGTGGTGAGTGTGTGTGTGTGTGTGTGTGTGTGTGGTGGGAAGAAGTGCTTTAAGTAAAGTTTATTACTGCTTGTGAACTATTTGTTTTATTGTCACACGTATTAATATATAATGAAAAGTATTGTTTCTTGTGTGCTATACATACAAAGCCAGCCATATATGGAAAAGGAGAGAGTGCAGGATCTAGTTTTTACAGTCATAGCTAGGGTGTGGAAATAAATCAACTTAATATGAAGTAGGTCCATTCAAAAGTCTGATGGCAGCAGGGAAGAAAGTATTCTTGAGTTAGTTAGTTGGTATGTGACCTCAGATTTTTATATCTTATCCCAACAGCAAAAAGTGAGAGTATTTTGGGGTGTCTGGGGTCCTTGATTATCCTGGCTGCTTTTCCAAGGTAGCTGGAAGTGTAGACAGTCAATGGATGGGAGGCTGGTTTGTGTAACGGACTGAGCTTTGTTCACGACCCTTTGTTTCTTGCGGTCATGGACAGAACAGGAGCCATCCCAAGCTGAGATACAGAAATAATGCTTTACTGTGTTAAGTATTAGATTTATCAATATTAGGAAGGTTTACCAATAGTTGTAAAGTATAAGTTAAGGTCAAGTGAAACTAATATGTGAACCAGAGTTAAATAAAATTAATTTAAATGAAGTGAAGACATGGCTTCATCATTTATGCATGTTTTGCAGTATGTGGGTAGTTGTGGATACTACTGTTGACCTAAATGACCATATTGCAGGAAGTGTTACCAGCTGCAGAAATTCAAACTTCAGGTTTTAGAGCAAAAGTGAATCGCCATAGTGAATCCACAAGGCTGAGAGCTATATGGATAGCACATTCAGAGATGTGGTCACATGCAGGCTAGAAACATGGAAGAAAGGGAATGGGTAATTGTCTGGCAGTCCAAGGGCACCAGAAGTGAAATAGTGGATACTCTATGGACTTTTTTTCCTGATCCTCACTTGATACACGTGTGTTACCAGAGGATTGGAAGCTTACAAATGTAGCATTGTTTAAAAGGGGTATAGAACATAGGGCCTGTTCTGCGCCCTACATGAAGATGTACCAGTGCGAAACCAAAAAGCTGTCACACTGATATAACTGGTGCCCACACTTTATGAAAACTCCTTTTACATTTACCAAGTTAAATATCAAATGCAACAAATTTGGCTTATTGCGATGCATTGTACATGCTTGTAATCGTGATGGTTTTAGTTTCAATGTTTTATGAAATGCTTATCATTTACATGCTCTCCTTCAACAATAAAGGGTTTACATTGACATCAGTGTGTGATATGGCTGTTACATGTCCTTGCCATATACCAAATGATATGCAATATATTACATAATGACTGCATATTGCAAGATTGTTTTCTGTAGGATTTTTTTAATATAACATGATGATAGTTGAAGTGTAAAACGTCCAAATTTTGTTGTGCTTTTTAGTGTTTCTTGTTTGGAATTTTCATCCATAATATTTGATTCTTTGTCATTGCCGTACATGTGAAAATGATTAGCTAAAATCCTCATCGTTCTCTGGGACAGAGTGTTTGGAAGTGCTGGTGGCTGAGTGTGAATTTTTCAATTTGATTTTTTTCTCTCTCTTTTTGAGTACTTTTTGCTGCTGTAGTTAGGCATGGAGCTAGCTGGGAAGGGAACCGGGGAGTATAAAAAGAAAGTGGCAGTAGGCAGCGGGCAGTGTGAGTGAGTAGGGAAGCAGAGTGAGATATAAGGGCTTGGTCGAGAGCAGGCTTAGGCACAGTGTGCTACTGGTTTTCCAATTGCATTCACACCTCCAAAAGTGTTCAGGAGAATGGCAGGGATTAAGGGAAGACACCTCACCTGTGTACGGTGTCACATGTGGGAGTCCCTGGAGGCAAGACCTCTCCCGAAAGTCCACGTATGCGTCAAGTGTTTGGAGCTGCAGCGTCTGAGGGCTCGGGTCAAGCAACTAGAGCGGCAATTGGAAGATGCATTTTTAGTCAGGGAGAACAAAGCAATCATTGAAGGGAGGCAGAATAAGGTGGCGGACCCGGAGCCTAAGAGGGGGGAACCTGACCCTTACAGGTGGATTACTGTCAGGAAGGGGAAAAAGGAGAGGGGAGACAGCCCAAAGACTTCCCCAGTGGCAGCCCCCCAAAATATCGAGGGTGGAGGGGTAAAAAAGACAAGGCACGATGACCAGAATACCTCAAAGGGGAGGAAAGGGGCTAGAAGGGAGATAGTGATGGGGGGTGGGAGGGTTAAAGGAATTGATAGGCACTTCTGTGGTTCAAGGCGGGACTCCAGGATGGTAGTTTGCCTCCCTGGAGCAGGGGTGCAAGATGTATCTGACAGGGTAGAGGGCATTTTGAAGGGTGAGGGGACCCAGGCAGATATGATTATTCACGTAGGAGAGAAGGATGTAGGAAGGAAGAGCAGGGAGGATATAAGAAGGCAGTTCAGGGAGTTGGGAGGTAGGCTGAAGAGCAGGGCCTCCAGGGTGGCGATCTCAGGGCTGCTTCCAGGCACGGGTAATAGCGGAGCCAGGAGGAATGAGATTCTACAGCTGAATGCGTGGCTGAAGGACTGGTGTAGGGCAGAGGGTTTCATATTTGTGGATAACTGGGAAGTCTTTGTGAAAGAAGGGCACCTGTATAGAAGGGATGGGGAACACTTAAATGGGAAGGAAGTGAATATCTTAGCTGGGAGGTTAGCTGGAGTGTTTCGGCAGGATTTAAACTAATATGGAGAGGGGGAGGGGATAAGACCAATAGCTCGGTAGAGAGCGAGATGGGAGATAGAGTAAGCTTGGACGAGAAGAGATGCACCAGGGAGAAGGAGGTTCCGAATGGGCTTGGAGGTCTGGAGTGTGTCTGTTTCAACGCGAGGAGCGCAACGGGAAAAACGGATGAACTTAGGGCCTTAATGTTTGTGAGGAACTTGGATGTGGTTGCAGTGACAGAGACGTGGTTAAAGGAAGGGGAGCAGTGGCAACTGAACATTCCTGGGTATAAGTGTTTCAGGCGTGACTGAGGAGGGTCGAGAAGAGGTGGGGAAGTGGCATTGTTAGTTAAGGAGAGCATC
Organism: Sphyrna mokarran; assembly: GCA_024679065.1. Taxonomy (NCBI): domain Eukaryota; kingdom Metazoa; phylum Chordata; class Chondrichthyes; order Carcharhiniformes; family Carcharhinidae; genus Sphyrna; species Sphyrna mokarran. The sequence goes on from JAGIQG010000020.1 coordinate 265,625, forward strand.
ACGGCAGTGCAGAGGGAGGACAATACAGAGAAGTTAGGAGTGAAGTCGCTGTGGGTGGTGTTGAGGAATTAGAAAGGAGGTGATTACTATGCTAGGGGTTTATTATAGGGCACCCAACAACCCACGGGTAGTTGAACAAGGCATATGTAAAGACATTTTGGATAGGTGCAAAAAGAACAGTCGTTATAGTGGGAGATTTTAATCTCCCTAGTGTGGATTGGAAAGTACCTAGAGCTGGGGGTTTGGATGGGCAGGAATTTGTAAAATGTGTACTGGAAGGATCGTTGGAGCAGTATGTGGCTAGCCCGACTAGAGAAGGGGTTATACTGGACTTAGTTCTGAGTAATGAGCCAGGGCAGGTGGTTGATGTTGTAGTGGGGGAACATGTGGCTAACAGTGACCACAATTCTGTCTACTTTAGGATACAGATGGAAAAGGATGCTTGTTGCCCTAGGGGCAGGGTGCTGAATTAGTGGAAGGCTAACTACGGTCGAATTAGACAGGAACTTATGGAAATTGATCGGGAACGGTTGTTTGAGGGTAAGTCCACGCTAGGCATGTGGGACTCTTTCAAAGGAAGAGTTCAAAGGAAAATGTTGCAAGGTAAATATGTGCCGGCTAAGAGGAAAAATGGGAAAGGTAGGTTTAGAGAGCCGTGGATTACTAGGGATATTGAGGACTTGGTTAGGAAGAAAAGAGAGGCGTATGACAGGTCAAAGCAGCTGGGAACGGAGACAGCGTTGAAGGAATATAGAGAGAGTAGGAGGGAGCTCAAACAGGGAGTTAGAAGGGCAAAAAGGGGGCATGAAATGATTTTGGCAGATAGGATTAAGGAAAACCAAAGGCTTTTTATTCCTATGTTAGGAATAAAAGGGTGGTTAGAGGAAAAATCGGACCTCTTAGGGACAGAAGAGGGGAACTGTGCTTAGAGCCCGAGGGAATGGCGGAGATCCTGAATGAATACTTTGCGTTGGTATTCACGAAGGAGAGGGGCTTGTTGACAGCTCCTGTCTCTGAGGGAGCTGTGGACCACTTGAGGGAAATATCCATACTGAGGGAGGAAGTGTTAGAGCTTCTAGGTAGCATTAAAACTGATAAATCTCCTGGGCCTGATGGCATTTATCCCAGACTGCTTAGAGAGGTGCAAGGTGAAATTGCTGGGCCTCTGACGCAAATCTTTGTCTCTTCCTTGGACACAGGTGAGGTCCCAGAGGACTGGCGAATAGCTAATGTTGTACCATTGTTTAAAAAGAGTGGTAGGGATAACCCTGGAAATTATAGGCCGGTGAGTTTGACGTCAGTGGTAGGGAAGCTGTTGGAGGGGATTCTTAGAGATAGGATGTATAGGCACTTAGAGCATTGCAATCTGATTAGGGATACGCAGCATGGATTTGTTAAGGGGAGGTCGTGCCTTACAAATCTGGTAGAATTTTTTTGAGGAGGTGACGAAAACGGTGGACGAAGGGCGAGCCGTTGATGTCGTCTATATGGATTTTAGTAAGGCGTTTGACAAAGTCTCTCATGGGAGGTTAGTTGAGAAGGTCAAGGCTAATGGGATACAAGGACAGGTAGCTAGATGGATAAGTAACTGGCTTGGTAATAGGAGACAGAGTAATAGTGGAAGGGTTTTTTTCTAGCTGGAGGTCGGTCACTAGTGGTGTGCCGCAGGGCTCGGTACTGGGACCTCTTCTATTTGTAATATATATAAATGACTTGGAAGAGGGAGTAAGTGGAGTGATCAGCAAGTTTGCAAACGATACAAAGATGGCTGGACTTGCGGATAGTGAGGAGCATTGTCAGGCGATACAGCAGGACATAGATAGGCTGGTAGCTTGGGCAGACAGATGGCAGATGGAATTCAATCCTGATAAATGTGAGGTGATGCATTTCAGGAGAAAGAATGTAGGGGGGAGGTATATGATAAAGGGTAGACCTATTAAGATTATAGAAACGCAGAGGGACCTGGGGGTGCAGGTGAACAAGTCTCTGAAGGTGGCAGAGCAAGTGGAGAAGGTTGTGAAGAAAGCATATAGTATGTTAGCCTTTATAGGAAGGGATATAGAGTACAAGAGCTGGCCTTTAATGTTGCAGTTGTATAAAACACTGGTTAGACCTCATTTGGAATACTGCGCGCGTCCAGTTCTGGTCGCCTTACTACTGGAAGGACGTGGAGAGTCTGGAGAGGAGGTTTACCAGGATGCTGCCTGGTATGGAAGGTCTGAGTTAAGAGGAGAGGTTAGGCAAATTGGGCCTGTTTTCCTTAGAAAGAAGTAGACTTAGAGGAGATCTAATAGAGATGTACAAGATTATGAGGGGTATAGATAAACAGGGTTAAGCTTTTTCCTAGGATGGACTCGAATAACACAAGGGGTCACGGACTTAGGGTGAGGGGGGTAAAGTATAATTTGGGTGCTAGAAGGAGTTTTTTCACACAGAGGGTGGTGGGGGTATGGAATGCACTGCCAAGTAAAGTGGTGGAGGCAGGTACTCGAGTTATTTAAGAAATAATTAGATGGGCACATGAACAGAATGGGAATGGAGGGGTATAGAAAACTGATTTAAAATAGGGATCATGAGCCTTGGGAATCCCTGGGAAGTGTGTAAATAGATGATGATATTGATGTACTTGTTTTTATCCTACAGGTGCTTTGGTCCACCTTGTTATCTAACAAGGGGCATATACGCGATGGGTCGTGAGAGGGCTGCTCTTGGATTTTTCGAAAGTATCCTAGTGCTTCACGTCGTTAGTGTACACTTGACCTGGACCATTTGATGGGCAATACGACAGCTCAGTGACTATCACTGTGCTGTGCAGATACATGGATTTGGGCCTGTGTCTGTGGGAGTTTGCACATTCTCCCCGTGCTTGCGTGGGTTTTCTCCTGGCACTCCCATTTCCTCCCACATCCCAAAGATGTGCTTAGGCTAACTGGCAAAACAAATTCTCCCTAAATTGTCTCAAATTTGGTTTTTAATCCACAGATCTATAAACATAGATAGGGATCACGGGTAGAGATGGGAACATCGGGGTGGCGGCTCGAGCTCTTTGAGCCGAAGGGCCCGTTTCCTGTGCTGTTTTGTTCTTTGTAAAAGGTATCAGAACAAATCCCTTCAACATCTTTCTACTTCGTATCACTGAGCATAGTTTAATTGTATCTTAAATCACTAATCCTTGGGCTAAGGATATGTATATTTTCAATGGATGGTTTCATTTATACAAGTATTATTCCTCGCAAGCCAATTTTCCAGGTGCTCTTTATCTCAGGCTCTGAGTACTTGTATGATCTCCTATAAAATCCCAGCGTAAAACTAACAAAGAATCGTACAATTCGTATCATGGGGAAGAGGCCATTCACTTATCAAGTCTGTACAGACAAAGAACAAAGACCCGCAATCCCTTTCCATGTTTATAGATCTATGGATTAAAAAACCAAATTTGAGACAATTTAGGGAGAATTTGCCAGTTAGCTTAAGAGCACATCTTTGGGATGTGGGAGGAAACTGGAGCACCCAGAGAAAACCCATGCAAGCATGGGGAGAATGCGCAAACTCCCACAGACACAGGCCCAAATCCACGTATCTGCACAGCACAGTGATAGTCACTGAGCTGTCGTGTTGCCCCACCCTATCCCAACCATGGCTAATCCATCTAACCTACACAGCTTGTAACACAAGGGGCAATTTAGTCTGGCCAATCCACTTACTCTGCACATCTATTTCTATTAAAAGACTTCTGGATGAGTATACAGAAAACAATAGGATAGGGGGTTATAGATAGGTCTGTGGATTGGTAGATGTGATCGGTGCAACTCGTGGGCCGAAGGGCCTGTTTGTGCTGTATTGTTCTATGTTCTCTCTTTGGTTCATGGGAGGAAATTCACAGACAGGGAGAACGTACAAACAGACAGTCACCTGAGGCCAGAATTGAATCCAGGTCCTGGCAGTGCTTATCACTCTGCTGCCCCTAGGACTCCAGGAAGCAGGTGGAGATTCTCACCAGTTATCACATCTGTGGAGGATTTTGCCATTTTGCCTGGTGTTACTGGCTCCTCAGCCCTCCCGCAACTCAAAACATATTGTTAATGTCCCTTTTATTTCATGAGCCATCATTTTACCCAGAAATCTGTTGTGTTGCACTGTATTATGTTGCACTTTTGATCAAAGCAGCTCTTAAACTTATTTTGTTCTTTTACAAATTCAAGTCAACTTAAAAATGAGAACATCACAGATCAAGGATGTATTTATAGATTTTATGTGAAACACACAATTCCACAACTTATAGTTCACCTGGACAATCCAGCTCATCACTGCCATCTTCACAGGTCTGCCAGCCATCGCAATGCCAGGTTAGAGGAATACACTGAATAGTTCCAGTATTACAAGCAAACTGTCCAGGGGTACAGCGCAGCTCTGTGGAAGGAAAGTCAACCTCTTATCAAGTAGCAATCATCCAAATTCCACTGCTGCACTCCTTGCAGTATTTAAGTAAACTACTGCCAAAGATATTCCTTCACAATGAGTACCCAAATAGTGTGAAGAATTATCGGGAAGGATTCCCAATAAACTCTACACACAGTTAGAGAAAGAAAGCCTTCAAATGCTGGGAACAAATTATTACACTTAAAATAAAACAGGTCAGGCCAAATGGAGAGCTCCATCAATAGGGCAAAGTGAACGAGGACCAGCTCATATTAGGCAAAGTCTTCTCAAGTGAGCTGGATTAATTCTAAATTCATTAAAGAGTTGTAAAGAACATAAGGCTCACGTAACAACTGTTTTCGTGTATCAGATGTTCATCACAAAATGAGTTCACCACCTGTAGACCTTCATCAGAACTGTACCTGCCAATCGTTCAAAAAAAGTTTACCTTTTTTCAGATACTGGCAGACATGCTGCTTGATTTTTGCTTTCACCCCTTGAATTTCAGTTGTTGGGAAACTGAAAACATTCTATCAGTAACAATGTGCATTTTTTCATGTTCTACTGAGGGAGGTGGAGCTAGTAATAAACCAGACTGGTTAATCCTGGGCAGGACGACGACTGATGTCCTTGAGGGGAGTATTTGCAATAGTATTTGGGGAAGATTTAACCTAAAATGGTAGGGGGAAGGGGAATCTACATAAAGCGTTAGAAGAGAGAAATCAAGGACAAGAACAAAACAAAAAGGGGGAAATAAGAAAAGTGATAAGCAAAAAAAAAACCAAGGGCCAAAATCAAAGTTAAAATTTATTCACTCCAATGAAATTACTGTCAAATTCCGCTTATCGCCACACTCCAGCATCTGTTCAGATCTTTCAGACTGTGGGACGAAACCACAGCACCTGGAAGAAACTCATGCAGACACAGTAAACCCAAGCCGGGAATCGAACCCGGATCTCTGGCGCTGCAAGGCAGCAGGGTTAACTACTGTGCCACCCAAAGACCACAGTGAAATATAAATGGGAACAGGACAAGCAGTGTTAAAAAGACAAGCTTTGTTTTGTGTCTTAATGCATGGAGCATTTGCAATAACGGGATATGATATAGTTGGGATTATAGAGGCATGGCTGCAGGCTGACCAGAGATAGCAGCTATATTCAGTATTTAGAAATGACAGACAAAAAGGAAAAGGCAGTTAAGTTGCATTGCTGGTTAAAGATGAAATTAATGCAATAGTGAGAAAAGATATTAGCTCTGATGATGCAGCATCTGTACAGGTGGAGCTGAGAGGCAAAAGACATTAACAGGGTTACTTACAGACCTCTAAACTGTAGTGATGATCTTGGGAATGGCATTAAACAGGAAATTAGAGACATATATAAATGAATAACATCTATAAATTATGGGTGACTTTAATCTGCATATGGATCAAGCAAATCAAATAAGTCACAATACTACAGAGGATGAATTCCTGGAATACGTAGAGGTGGTTTTCTGGGCCAACACGTTCAAGAACTAACAGAACAGGCCATCGTAGAATGGGTATCGTGTAATGAAAAAGGAATAATTGGCAATCTAGCTGTGTGACACTCCTCGGAAGTGAGTGCCCATAATACAAAGGAGACTAACATAGTTGATTCTAAGACTAGGGTACTGAACCTCAATCAATTAAGAAGTTACGATGTGAGGTGCCAGATGTCTAAGTGCAAAAATCATTCATTCCTGTCTGGTGCAAAGATGACCAAACCATGGCTTAGGACCACAGAATCCCTACAGTGCAGTAGGCCATTCAGCCCATCAACTCCACACCAATCCTCCAACTTAGCATATAAGCCATTTATTCCCATAATCCATGTACTTGAGCCATTAATCCACTTAACCTACACATTTTGGGACACTAAGGAGCAATTTAGAACATAGAACATTACAGCACAGAACAGGCCCTTTGGCCTTCGATGTTGCGCCGACCAATATAAAAAGCAATGCCCCCCCAAACTAAACCATTCCCTTCTCTTCCATATACTTATCAACTAACCTCTTAAACGCCACCAAACTTGGCGCATCTACAACCGCTGCAGGCAGGGCATTCCACTCCCGAACCACACTTTGGGTAAAGAACCTGCCTCTGATATCCGTCCTATAACTATCACCCCTTAATTTAAAGCTATGTCCCCTCGTGCTAGCTTTCTCCATCCTAGGAAAAAGGCTATCACTGTCCACCCTATCTAACCTCTAATCATCTTATATGTTTCAATAAGGTCTCCTCTTAGCCGCCTTCTTTCTAACGAAAACAACCTCAAATCCCTCAGCCTCTCCTCATAAGATCTGCCCTCCAACCAGGCAACATCCTGGTAAACCTCCTCTGTACCCTCTCCAATGCCTCCACATCTTTCTTATAATGTGGGGACCAGAACTGCAACAATACTCCAAGTGCGGCCGCACTAGAGTTTTGTACAGTTGCAACATGACGTTGCGGCTCCGAAATTCAATCCCTCTACCAATAAAAGCCAAGACTCCATATGGCTTCCTAACAACCTTCTCGACCTGACTGCCTACTTTCAGGGATCTATGCACATACACAACAAGATCCCTCTGTTCATCTAGACTACTAAGAATCCTACCATTTGCCCTATACTCTACACATTTATTATTTCTGCCATAGTGCATTACCTCAACTTTTCCACATTAAACTCCATTTGCCACCTCTCGGCCCAGCTCTGCAACTTGTCCAAGTCCCTCTGCAAACTATAACACCCTCTTCACTATCTACCACTCCACCGACTTTAGTGTCATCTGCAAATTTACTAATCCATCCTTCAATACCCTCATCCAGATCATTTAAAAAAATTACAAACAGCAGGGGCCCCAAAACAGACCCCTGAGGTACACCACTTGTCACCGAAATCCAAGATGAATATCTCCCATCAACCACCACCCTCTGTCTTCTATCTGCTAGCCAATTCCTAACCCAATTAGCTAAATCACCCTCTATCCCATACATCTGCATTTTCTGCAGAAGTCTTCCATGGGACACCTTATCAAATGCCTTACTAAAGTCCATATATACCACATCAACCGCCTTACCCCCATCCACCTCCTTAGTCACTTTTTCAAAAAACTCAATGAGGTTAGTAAGGCACGACCTACCCTACGACCTACAACACATTTAGTGTTGCCAATCCAGCTAACTTGCACATCTTTGGACGGTGGGAGAAAATCCATGCAGATACAGGGAGAATGTGTAAACTCCACAATCACCCAAGGTTGAAATCAAAGTTAAAGTTTATTTATTAGTCACAAGTAGGCTTACATTAACACTGCAATAGAATTATTGTGAAACTGCCCCTAGTCACCACACTCCAACAACTGTTTGGGTACATTGAGGGAGAATTTAGCATGGCCAATGCCGTCTCACCACCTCTGGACAGAGTACAGAGAAGGTTTACCAGGATGCTGCCAGGTATGGAAGGTCTGAGTTACGAGGAGAGGTTAGGCAAATTGGGACTGTTTTCCTTAGAAAGACTTAGACTTAGAGATCTAATAGAGGTGTACAAGATTATGAGGGGTATAGAAAACTGATTTAAAATAGGCATCATGAGCCTTGGGAGTCCCTGGGAAGTGTGTAAATAGATGATGATATTGAGGTACTTGTTTTTATCCTACAGGTGCTATGGTCCACCTTGTTGTCTAACAAGGGGCGTACACGCAATGGGTCGTGAGAGGGCTGCTCTTGGATTTTTTTTGACAGTATCCTAGTGCTTCACGTCATTAGCTTGACCTGGACCATTTGATGGGCAACATGACAGCTCAGTGACTATCGCTGTGCTGTGCAGATACATGGATTTGGGCCTGTGTCTGTGGGAGTTTGCGCAATCTCCCTGTGCTTGCGTGGGTTTTCTCCGGGTGCTCCGGTTTCCTCCCACATCCCAAAGATGTGCTCTTAGACTAATTGGCAAAACAAATTCTCCCTAAATTGTCTCAAATTTGGTTTTTAATCCATAGATCTATAAACATGGACAGTGATCACGGGTAGATCACGGAGTGGCGGCACGGGTTGTTGGGCTGAAGGGCCTGTTTCCCGTGCTGTTTTGTTCTTTGTTCACCAGCACATCTTTGGAACTGTGGGAGCAAACTGAAGCACCTGGAGGACACCTATACAGACAGAGGGAGAACTTGCACGCTCCATACAGACAGTGACTCAAGCCGGGAATTAAACTCAGATCCCTTGCACGTGAGGCAGCAATAACTGTGCTGTCCAACATGCAAATGCATGGAAATTACAGTACAATGTGAAGATAATGGTGGCGAAAACAGTAAGGTAGAATTTCTGAACGGTTACAGATTGAGAGGGGAATGTGCAACAAGACTTTGTGTCCTCATACACCAGTTGCCAAAAGTAAGAATGCAATTGCAGCAGGTAGTAAAAAAAGCAACTGGTAAGCAACTCTTCATAGTGAGAGGATTCGAGTACAGGAGTAATTATACAGGGCCTTGGTAAGGTCACGGCTGGATTAGTGCCTGCAGTTTTGGTCTCATCTCTGGAAGGATGTTTTTGCTATGGGGGAAGTGAACCCAAGGTTTACCAGACTGATTCCTAGGATGGCGAAACTTTGAAATCAATAACAAGACAAAAGAGTATGCAATGAATAGTGGAACACAGAGAAACTCAGAGGAAAGAGGGATCTTGGGGTGCTTGTCCACAGATCCCTGAAGACGGCAAGGCAGGTTGCTTGGATAGAGCATGTGTGAGCTACACAGACAAGCTAATAGGTTCAAGTTATTTTCTTTAGAACAGAGAAGGCTGAGAGGGGCACCTGACTGAGGTGTATAAAATTATGAAGGGTATGGACAGAACAGATAGAAAGCAGCTGTCCCCATTAGTTGGTGGGTCAATAACGAGGTGACATAATTTTAAGGTGAGGTGCAGGAGGTAGAGACAAAATTTGAGGAAACGAATTTTCACCTGAAGGAAGGTGGAAGTCTGGAATACTCTGCCTGGAGAGTAGGCGAAGCAGGAAAATTCTCAACCTTTAAAAAAGGTATGTAGATGAGTAAATGAAATGGCATACAACCTTGAACATTATAACAAGTCTGCAAAGTGGGATGAGTGTAGATTTAGTGTAGTTCTGTTAGTGCAGACTTGATGGGCTATTCTGCAATAACTGACAAATAGGGAGAGATAGAGTTGGTCAAGTTATATTCACTAGATCTCAAAAGAATGAATCATACAACCCTGACAGTGCAAAATGAAGCCATTCAGCCCATCAAGTCTGCATCAACAATGCCAACCAGGCCCTACCCAATTAACTCATGTATTTACCCTGCTTGTCCCCATTTGATGTAATTTGATTTTTCACATGTATTACCATTGTTTCATGCGCGCTATACAAACAAAGCATATTGTTTATAGAGAAAGGCTTGAGAAAGTGCAGAATGTAGTGTTGCAATCATAGTTAGGGTGTAGAGAAATATCTTAGTACAAGGTAAGTCCGTTCAAAAGTCTGATGGCAGCAGGGAAGAAGCTGTTCTTGAGTCAGTTGATACATGATCTCATTTTGTATCTTTCTCCTGACGGAAGGAGGTGAAATAGAGAACGTCCGGGGTGCATGGGGTCCTTAATTACAGTGGCTGCTCTGCCAAAGCAGCAGGAGGTGTAGACAAAGTCAGTGGATGGGAGACTGGTTTGTGAGATGGATTGGTCTACGTTCATGGCCCTTTGTAGTTTGTGATCTTGGGCAGAGCAGAAACTATACCAAGCTGTGATACAACCAGTAAGAACGCTTTCTATGGGGCATCTGTAAAAGTTGGTAGCTGATGTGCCAAATTTCCTTAGTCTTCTGACAAAGTAGAGGTATTGGTGGATTTCTTAACTATAGTGTTGGCATGGAGGAACCAAGACAGGTTGTTGTGATCTGGATATTAAAAATTTGAAGCTACACTTCCACTATGCTTCCTAAAGATGATGACAGTCATTGTTTGAGATCTGACCCACCTCAGTGGTGTCATCAGCAAACTTGAAAATTGAGTTGGAGGAGAATTTGGCCAGTTTTAGGTCCATAAGGAGTAGAGCAGGGGGCTGAGAAAACACTTTTGTGGGGCACTGATGCTGAGGATGATCGTAGAGGTGTTGTTGCCTCTTCTTCCTGACTGTGGACCTGTTGCAGCGGTAGGCATACTCTAGTGGATCCAGACAGTCCAGGAGCTGGAATTGATTTGTGCCATGGCTAACCTTTCACAGCACTTCACAATGGATGTCAGAGCTATTGGACGATAGTCATTAAGGCACTCTGCTTAGCTTTTCTTTGGTACCGGGACAATGGTCATCTTCTTGAGGATAGGGACCTCAGATTAGTGTAAAAAGAGGTTGAAGGTGTCTGCAAATACCCCCCCAGCTGATCCACACAGGGTCTGAGTGCTCATCTGGGTACCTCATCCAGGCCAGTCGCTTTCTTTGGGTTGACTCTCAAGAAAGCTGCTCTGAAATCTGCAATGGTGATCCCAGATACAGGTTCCTCCAGGGATTCCAAGGGTGGAGGGCATACTCTCACTGATCTCTTGCTCAAAACAGGCATAGAATGCATTGAGCTCATCATGCATGGGAGGCAGCAATTTTACACACCTTCATCTTATAGCCTATTATGTTTTGAAGACCTTGCCACAGTTGCCGGTTGTCAGCGTAGCTAGCCTGGGCTCTAGCTTGGTGTAGTACTGTCTTATGGCATCTTTGATGGATCTCTGTAGATTATGTCTAGCTTTCTTGGAGAGATCAGGGACAGCTGGCATGAACATCTTAGATCTAGACTTCAGCAAACAGGGAATATCTCTGTTCATCCATGGTTTCTGGACACTATAGGGAATTTACCATATCCAGTTAGCCTATACTACACATCTTTGGACTGAGAAGAAACCTATGCAGACATGACCCACCTACCTACCTCTCACTAAGCTTCTACACCCTAGCTATGACTGTAAACACTACATTCTGCATTCTCTTCTTTCCTTCTCTGTACAGCACACAAGAAATAATATTTTCCACTGTATACCAATACATGTGACAATAATAGGTCAAATCAAACCAAAGCCAGAATTGAATCTGGATCTCTGGTATTATAAGACAGAACTACTCACCATTGTGTTGCCCCAAGACAGGAACCTATAAAATTCTAACAGGACTAGACAGATGCAAGAAGGACGTTCCTGACGGCAGGGAAGTCCAGAAACAGGAATCATATTCTGAGGATAGTGGATAAACTATTTAGGACTGAGACAAAGAGAAATGTCTTCACCCAGAGAGTGATCAGTCTGTGGAACTCTGTACCATAGAAAGCAGTTGAGTCCAAAATATTGTATGTTTACAAGACGTGGTGGTTAACATCGCTGCCTCACCGCACTAGGAACCCCAGTTTCAATTCCAGGCTCGGTTGACTGTGGATTTTTGCACATTCTCCATATGTCTATGTAGGTTTCCTCCAGGTGTTTGTTTCCTCCCATAGTCCAAACACTACAGGTTAGATAGTTTAGCCATCGTAAAAACACAGGGTTATGGAGATTGAGGGAGGGTCCCAGGGTGGAGTAGGTAGGCTTGTTTCAGAGAGTCAGTGCAGTTTCATTGGGCCAAATGGCCTACTTCTGAACTGCAAGGCTTCTATATTAGAAACCATAAAAAGGAGTTACTCATAGTTCTTGGGGCCAAAAACTCAAAGGGAATAGGGGTAAAACGGGAACAGGTTGGTGTTCAGCCATGAATGCCGCAGCAGGTTCAAAGGGCCAAATGGCCTACTCTTGCCCCTATTCTCGATGATTCTTTGTAAAATACTCACCTGATAAAAGTCTAGCCAGTCCAAGCCGCGTGCCTACGTGAAACAGAGAACAAGCAGTTTAAGAACGGTTAACATGGAGAGCTACACTTATCAATCAGAAGAACTTTGCCAGCTGAAGGACATTACCCCTCTCCAGTAATGCTGAATTTGTTTAAATGGTTCTCTTGTCCAAACCAGTATGTCTATAACCATATTTCACTTCCCTTCCTTCATCTCTTTGTCGCCATATCCAGTGATAGGATGTCCACCAGTATTCATTCCCACAGCTACCTCGACTACAGCTCCACACCGTGCTCTCTATAAAGGACGCCATCCCATTCGTTCAGTTTCTCCACCTTCGTTATTCTGATGTCACCTTCAGAAACGATGCTTGATTTTTTTTTTAAACTTAGTTGTGATTTCTCCCCCACCTGTAGTAAACAGATTTTAAGCTGATTTAACCCAATTCCCACAATTCTGCGCTCACCCCTTCCTCTCCCTCCTGGAATAATGACAGAATCCTCTTTAGTCTCACTTTTCACCCCATCAGCCACCCCAAAGCATACTCTGTCATTTCCACCAACTGCAGCACAATGCCATCATGAAACACATCTTCCCCTCACCTTCCTTCAGTATTTTGTACTCCCTCCATGGCATCCTGGTCCACTTTATCCTACACAACAGCCCATCACTTTGCAATCGCACAAACTGCAATACTTCAGTTTAAAGTTTATTTATTTGTGTCACAAGTTGACTTATATTAACAGTGCAAAGAAGTCACTATGAAAATCCCCTAGTCGCCACACTCTGGGGCCTGTTTGAGTACACTGAGGGAGAATTTAGCACGATCAATACAGCTAAGCAACACGTCTTTCAGACTGTGGGAGGAAACCAGAGCACCCAGAGGAAACCACACAAACACTCTCCCTCAGTATACCCGAACAGACGCTGGAGTGGTAACGAGGGAATGAGATAGAGAATCTGGTGAACTGGTACGATGACAATAATCTCTCTTCGGTGTCAACAGTGGAGTGAAGCGCAGTGGAGAACACGCCCTAGTCTGCATTAATGAGGAGGAAGCAGAAATGGTTGAGAGCTTCAAGTTTTTAGGTGTCCAGATTACAACCTGTCTAGTCCCTCCATGCCGACACTATAGTTAAGAAAGCCCAATGCCTCTACTTTCTCAGAAGAAAAAGGAAATTTGACGTCAGCTACAACTCTCACCAACTTTTACCGATACAAGCAGGTAGGATGCTTTCTACAGTGCATCACAGTTTGGTATGGCTCCTAATCTACTCAAGGCCATAAGAAACTACAAAAGGTCACGAATGTGACCCAATCCATCATGCAAACCAGCCTCTCACCCACTGACTCTGGTAGGCTGGTTTGCATGGTGGATTGAGCAAAGCAGCCAGCATAATTAAGGACCCCACGCACCTAGCCATTGTCTCTTCTGTGTTCTTCGTCAGGAAAAACAGAAAAGTCTGTCACCTACCAACTGACTCAAGAATAGCTTCTGCCTGCTGTCATTAGACTTTTGAATGAACCTACCTCGTACTAAGTTGATCTTTCTCTACAGCCTAGCTCTGGCTATAACACAACATTCTGCATTCTCTCATTTCCTTCTGTAGGACCATTATGTTTTGTCTGTACAGCACGCAAAAAAACAATACTTTTCATGAATACATGTGACAATAATAAATCAAATCAAAATTTTCACAGTAACTTCATCATAGTCTGAATGTAAGACTAATAAACTTATAGTGACTAAGTGACTATTAATAGTGACTAATAAACTTTACTTTGCAGTCACCCAAGACCAGAATTGAACCTGGGTCCCTGGCACCGAGAGGCAGCAGTGCTAACCACTGTGTCACCCCTGAGGGCCTATCATTCACAATTTAGAGACCATATGAAATTTAAGAAAAAAATGCATAAATTGTACAAATAGTGAGATCAAAAGACCTCATTCCTTCCCTCTGCATCATCTCCCAACCCAAAATGCACCCCACACTCCTTCCCCTAAACAATTTCTCTCCCCCACCCCCTCCCCGAGGACCCCAGACACCCTCAGCATTCCCCCTCCCTCCCGCCAGGACCCCCATCCATGCCCCCATTTCCCCCCCCCCCCAAGACCCACATTTCAACCCCCACCTACACCCCCCCGGACCCCAATCCCCCACCTCCAGGACCCCCATTCCCTCCACACAACCGTCCCCCCCCCCACCCCGGACCCCCATTCCCTCCACCCACCGTCCCCCACCCCGGACCCCATTCCCCCCACCCTGGACCCCCATTCCCCCCTCCCCACCCACCAGACCCCCATGCCCCACCCACCCTGGACCCCCATTCCCACCCCCCCCAGGACCCCCATTCCCCTCCCTCTATTCCCCCCCCCCAGGATCCTCATTCCCCCCTTCCCTCACCCCCCCCTCAAGATCCCCAATACCCTCCCTCCCTCCCCCCCCCCCCCCAGGCCCCCATCCCCACCAGGCTACCTCCCTCTCCTCCATAATCCTCTCCCTCAGCCTCCTCCAGACACCCACCCTCAGTCCCCGAACCTTCCCACCCATCCCTGACTAAGTGTATGTTTCCCCCCATTTCTACGTCTGCTCCTCTCTCTCCCCCCTACTCCCCCCCTCTCTCTCCCCCCTTCCCATGTCTCTGGCTGTCTGCCTCTCTCGCTCTCTGTCCCTCCAGGCCTCCGTCTACCCTGCGCCTCTGGTTCCCATTCGGGGCCGCACTCACCGGGCCGTTCGGGCTCCGCCACGGCTGCGATCAACACCAAGAGCAAAGGGATGTGGTCTTTGGGCCACATTTATCCTGTCGGCATCCTCCGGCCGCCAGCCGCCCCCGGCCCCGCGCTCAGGCTCCGGGAGACACACAAGATGGCGGCGGCTCGGCGGAGAGCATACCGGGACTGGGCGGGGCCTGTACCCGGGGGCGGGGTTTGCAGCCTCTGGGCGGAGCCTGTACCCAGAGGGCGGGGTTTGCAGCCTCTGGGCGGGGCCTGTACCCGGGGGGCGGGGTTTGCAGCCTCTGGGCGGGGCGTGTACCCGGGGGGCGGGGTTTGCAGCCTCTGGGCGGGGCCTGTACCCGGGGGGCGGGGTTTGCAGCCTCTGGGCGGGGCCTGTACCCGGGGGGCGGGGTTTGCAGCCTCTGGGCGGAGCCTGTACCCTCGGGGCGGGGCCTATATCCAAGGGGCGGGGTTTGATGCCACAGAATCAGTAGGGTTGGTTGTCAATGGCCAGATACAGTAAGAAGTCTGACAACATCAGGTTTAAATCCAACCGACGTATTTGATCGTAAACTCACAAGCTTTCGAGGTTTGCCCTTTGTCCCTGAACCCCAGAAGTTTGAGTTTACTATCAAATAAACAGGTGAGGTCCCAGAGGACTGGAGAATAGCTAACGTTGTACCATTGTTTAAAAAGGGTAGTAGGGATAACCCTGGAAATTATAGGCCAGTGAGTTTGACGTCAGTGGTAGGGAAGCTGTTGGAGGGGATTCATAGAGATAAGATGTGCTTCACGTCGTTAGTGTACGCTTGACCTGGACCATTTGATGGGCAACACGACAGCTCAGTGACTATCGCTGTGCTGTGGAGACACATGGATTTGGGCCTGTGTCTGTGGGAGTTTGCGCATTTTCCCCGTGCTTGTGTGGGTTTTCTCCAGGAGCTCCAGTTTCTTCCCATATGCTCTTTGGGAAAATTGGCAAAACAAATTCTCCTTAAATTGTCTCAAATTTGGTTTTTAATCCATAGGTCTATAAACATGGACAGGGATCGCAGGTAGAGGTAGGAACATTGGGGTGGCGGCGTGGGCTCGTTGAGCCGAAGGGCCTGTTTCCCGTGCTGTTTTGTTCTTTGTTCTTCAGCCTTTCCTCATAAGACCTTCCCACCATACCAGGCAGAAGAAAGAATGTGTTGGGTGTGTGGGTCCTTAATTATGCTTCGTTGAGGCATTGGGAGTATAGACAGAGTCAATGGATGGGACGCTGCTTTGCGTGATTGATTTGGCAACATTCATGATCTTTTCTAGTTTCTTGATGTCTTGGGCAGAGCAGGAACCATACCAAGCTGTGATACAACAAGAAAGAATATTTTCTATATAAAAGCATCAGTAAAAGTTGGCATACTCATTGTTATCTTGACTTGGAAGAGGGCCTTTCTTGCCAGTGAATTTGGAGGATCTTGCAAAAACACTACTGATGGTACCTCTCCACTGCTTTTAGATACCTATTGTAAAGTCTGCGAATCATGCAAGAGCATGGGATTCATCAACACCCAGTAAACTATGACCTAGTGTCAGCTTTGAGATAACCTCAAGCACTTCTTTTTCCAACTGGTCAATTTTGAAGGTAGCACATTAGGGGCAATAATGAATGTTGTCAACTACATCTGCCTACTTCAATAGGAGACTCACAGATCCAGAAAACGGTCCACATTTTGAAGGATTGCATTGTTGATCTTATCAACATACTGTGGGAGTTGGTTGGAAAAGCAACTTGGTTTTCCATGTTGTTAGACTATCAAGGAGACCATTTCTGTACAATGTAGAAGAGATCTTTTTGTATTGTCTAATCCTGGAGGGTTAAAAATATGAGAGACTGACTGGCCTGGGCAGGCATCTTTGTAGTTGGATTGATTCAATCAGGTGCAAATAAGCTGTGGTTTCCTTCAAGTTCAATCTGTAAAATGAGTGTAAGAAAGGATTCCATACGCACAAATGTTGTTGAAGCTTTCGTCAGGTCTTCAATTCGACAATCAAATCTCCTAAAACCCATTCTAAGTGCTTCTTAGCTCCAAGAGTTTCTTCCCTTTCCCAACATTTCCTGCTGACATTTAAACCAGGGTGAGGGAATTTCCTCAAGAGTCTGTCTTTTGTGTAAACTGTGCAAATTTTCCAGCCTTCTTCCAAATCCTCACACAAGTTTGGCCTTTCAATCCAGGCACAATGTTCTGTTTGCATCCCAGGAGGGTGAAACAGAAACTTTAGCTTCTTTCCCTGACAAATGAGCTGTGCTTGTGAGCTCTCAGGGATATCTCAGAAACTCTTCCCATCTTTAAATTCCATGGCAACATGAGTGAAATCAGCCCTGTATTTCGGTAAAAATACTGATTGATGAGATTCCAAATCTCTTTCATATTACAGATGGATGGTTTAAGACATTCTGGAACACCTTCCCGAGACTTCGGATACCAGCAGTTTAATCACTGTAAACACTGATGTTGTGCCATTGTTTCCAAGCTGAAAACCTTAAACTGTCTCAGCTAAACAGCACCCAAGCTCTCTGTCAGCTCTGCTCAAAAACAACTCAGCAGACCCCCTTCATTTTACTCTAAATTAAAATCGCAGTCCCAAAACATAATCTTATAAAAGCCTGCATTTGTAACATCCTATACTCATATTATGACCATTGTGCCATCATCTGTATGTCACAACACAAACATTCTTTTTAGATCCATCACAACCGCAGTTGCCAGCTTCAAGACAGTGACTTACTAAAGTTACTGTATGTGAAAATAGTCTCTTTCAGGGCTAAAGGGTACACGGAACATTAGCGTGCTGTGCAGAAGTGCCTCCAGTCAGTTTCCATGGCGTTTGTGAGTGGGGAAAAGGTAGCAAGGTAGTGTGCAAACACGTATTGATGTCACAACACCATGGATGACGGGGTGGTCCTGAAAAAACGGGGCTACACACTGGGCGTCAATCTGGGCGAGGGGTCATATGCCAAAGTCAAGTCTGCTTACTCTGACCGTCTGAAGACTAATGTGGCTGTTAAAATCATCGACAGGAGGAAGGCTCCCGCTGACTTCCTAGAGAAGTTCCTGCCCCGTGAATTGGAAATCTTGGCTCTGCTTAATCACCGTTACATTGTGAAAACCTTTGAGATTTTTGAGACTTCAGATGGCAAGGTTTACATTATCATGGAGTTGGGTGTTCAGGGAGATTTATTAGAGTTCATTAAAACCAGGGGAGCCTTGCCTGAAGAGGTGTCACGTAAGATGTTTCGTCAGTTGGCACTGGCTGTCAAGTACTGTCATGAGCTGGATGTGGTCCATCGGGATCTCAAGTGTGAGAATCTTCTCCTCGATAAGGACTTCAACATCAAGCTCTCGGACTTTGGTTTTGCCAAACGATGCACTACAGACGATCAGGGGAGATCCTTCCTGAGCAAAACATTTTGTGGCTCTGCAGCATATGCAGCGCCTGAAGTACTGCAGGGTATTCCTTACCAACCCAAAGTGTACGATGTTTGGAGCCTTGGGGTGATTCTTTTCATCATGGTGTGTGGATCAATGCCGTATGACGACTCCAATATTAAGAGAATGCTGAGGATTCAGAAGGAACACAGAGTAGATTTTCCTCGGTCAAAAGTGGTGCCTGCAGAATGCAAGGAGCTGATCTATCGCATGCTTCATCCCGACACCACCAAACGTCTCACTATTGAGGAGGTTCTGGAACATCCCTGGCTCTTCACTGCCAAGATGAAAGAAACCAGTACAAGCAAGAAAGCGGAAGCCAGTACAGAGAGGAGGGAGGACAAGCAGCACGCTCATCCAAAGGAAGAGAAACATGAAGGAAAGAGTGAGCATAAACGTGATCCAAAATACCGTTGGGAAATTGAAACAGGCCATGAATGGGTGGATATGAAACATGAAGCAAAACATGAATGGATGAACATGAAACGGGAAAAGGCAGATGGCAAGTATGAGGCACAGGCTGAGCCCAAGGAGGAGACAAGACACGAGGGCAAATCTGACATCAAGGATAAAACCCCCCCTCACGTAAAGTCTGAGGACACAAAGAACCAACCAAAAGGTACACAGAAAGCTGAGCACAAGAATGGAGTGTCAAAGCAGGAAAAGTCCCCAAAGCGGGAAAAGTCCCCAAATCAGGATACCAAAAATGAAACTGAAAGTGAAGGCAAAACAGAATCAAAGGGCAGCAGACGCAGATCAAGGAGTCTGAGACTGATTGATGAAGACCATCCTGACGACAGTGAGGTCTATCCCGACCAGGAGAGCTTTTTAGAGGCACAGAGCAAGGCAGAGCTGAAAAAAATTAGTTCCAGAAAGTCAAAATCTGTCGAAAAAAAGGGCAAACATTCAAGCAAATCTCGCACCTAGATATCCAGAAACAAGAAGTTGAAATATCCCGTATAAATCCATCTGAACGAATCAGCTGTTTTACTGCTTAGAAAACATCTAATAAAGATCCAGGAAGAAACCCAGAAAGCTTCAATATTTTGTGAAGTCTCAGCAATGTTTGTAATGTGCCCATACATTACATTTATTTGCTCCTTATTTGAAAATTGTCACCCTTTTATTGAAATCCCTCCACAGCCTTGTCCATTGTCCTTCCCACCCCACTGTGTAATCTCCTCCAGCACACCCTCACTCCAAGCTCTCTGCCCTCCTTCAATTCTGGATCCTTTCAACATCTTCAATTTCAAGCACTCTATGATTGCTGATCGTGCTTTCAATCATGAAGGTCCTACTGTTGTAGGATTTTCTCCCTAAATCCTTCAGCCTTTCCATTTCATTTCCCTACATTGAGACACTCCTTAGAAGCTGTATATTTAACAAATTCTTGATCATCTGCTCGAATATCTATGTGGCTTAATGTTATAGTGTGTTTGAGAATACTTTTGTGATGCACTGTTTGACTATGACCCTGAGAGTGAGAGGAAGGAGCAATATACCCAGAGGGTCATGAATGACCAGAGATATTCAGGATACAATGAGAAGGAAAAAGGATTTTAAAAAGTTCAAGGTGAGCAAATCAGTGGAGTCTTAGTGAGGTATAGAAAGTGCAGGATGGAGCTTAAGGAAGCAATTAGGAAAGCAGAGGGATATGAGGAATTTCTGGCCGGTAAAAGTACAGTAAATCCCTGAATATTTTGTAAGTATATCAATACAAAGAGGATAACCAGGGAATGATTAGGGTCCTTTAGGGACCAAGAGGGCAATCTGTGGGTGGAGCCAGAGGACATTGGCAGAGCATTGAATGAATATTTCACATCCATCTTCACCCAAGAGAATGAGGACAACGGTTATGGAATTCAGGGAGACAGCAAAGTTCTTGAGCAAATTAATATAGGAGGATAAGGTATTGAAGGTTTTGGTAGCTTTAAAAATGGATGAATCTTCAGTCTGGGTGAATGGTGTCCTGGGCTGTTGTGGGAGGGAAGGGGAGAGATTGCAGGAGCTGTAACCCAATTTTTTAAATTCCTCTCTGGTCACAGGAGAGGTGTCAAAGGACTGGAGAACAGCTAATGTAGTTCCACAATTTAAGAAGGGTTGTAGGGATAAGCCAGGGACTATGACTAGTGAGTCTCACATTAGCGGTAGGGAAACTGCTAGAGAAAATTATTAAAGAGAGCATCTTATCTCCACTTGCGGAGGCAAGGCTTGATCAGGGATAGTCAGTGAGGCTTCGTCAGAGGGTGGTCATACCTAATAAATTTGATTGAATTTTTTGAGGTGGTGACCAGGTGTGTAGATGAGGGTAGTACAGTTGATGTAGTTTATTTGGATTTCAGCCAAAGCCTTTGATAAAGTTCCACATGGGAAATTTATAAAGAATGTAAATTTGCATGGGATAGAGGATAATTTGCTAAAGTGGATTCAAAACTGGCTCAGTTGTAGGAACGGTAAGAAGTCCAACCGATTTATTTGATAGTAAACTCACAAGCTTTCGGGGTTTGCCCCTTCGTCAGGTGAATGGAGAGTTCATCTGACAAAGAGGAAAACCCCAAAAGCTTGTGAGTTTACTATCAAATAAATTGGTTGGAGTTAAACCTGGTGTTGTCAGACCTCTTACTGTGTTTGCCCCAGTCCAATGCCGGCATCTCTACATCATCAGTTATAGAAGACAGAGGGTGATGATAGAAGGCTATTTTAGTGACCAGTTGCGTATCATAAGGATCTGTACTGGATCCCCTTTTATTCAAAATTGACATAAACAACTTAGGTGACCCACGTGGGGGTATAGGATTAGTAAATTTGCAATGATACAAGGATTGGCCGGATGATTAACAGTGAGACTGAGTGTTTTGGGCTACAAGAAGATATAGATGGGATGGTCAAATGGGCAGATAAGTAGCAGATGAAATTTGAAAAGCATGAGGTGATATAGTTTGGAAGGAGTAATTTGAGACGGAAATATTCAATGAATGGTGTTCATAAGGAAGTTCTTGGAACAAAGGGGCCTTTGTCTACAGGTCTCTGAAAGTGGAAAGGCATGTCAGTAGGATGGTGAAAAAGGCATACAACACACTTGTCTTTATCAATCGAGATATAGATTATAAATTAGGGAAGGCAAGTTAGAACATAGAACATTACAGCACAGTACAGACATTCAGCCCTCAATGTTGTGTTGAGCTATGTCCAATCCCAAGATCAAGCTATCCCTTCCCTATAGTTCTGAAGTGTTCCATGTGCCTATCCAATAACTGATTGAAAGTTTCTAAAGTGTCCGACTCCACAATCACAGCAGGCAGTCTATCCCACATCCCAACTACTCTGAGAGCAGAATCTACCTTGGACATCCCTCCTATATCTCCCACCATGAACCTTATAGTTATGCCCTCTAGTAACAGCTACATCCACCTGAGGAAATAGTCTCTGCACATCCACTCTATCAATCCCTCTCATCATCTTATAAACCTTTATTAAGTTGCCTCTCATCCTCTTCTGCTCCAAAGAGAAAAGCCCCAGCTCCTTCAACCTTTCCTCAAAGACCTACCCTCCAAACCAGGTGGCATCCTGGTAAATCTCCTCTGCACTCTCTCCAATGCTTCCACATCCTTCTTATAGTGAGGTGACCAGAACTGAACACAATATTCCAAATGTGATCTCACCAATATCCGGTATAGTTGCAGCATAACTCCCCCTGTTAATAAACACTAACACACTATAAGCCTTCTTTGCGGCTCTATCCACTTGAGTAACAACCTTCAGAGATCTGTGGATATGAACCCCAAGATCCCTCTGTTCCTCCACATTCCTCAGAATGTACCAAAACGAATCACCTCATACATATCGGGGTTAAACTTCATCTGTCGCTTTTCAGCCCAGCTCTGCTTCCTTTCAATGTCTTTTTGCAGCCTGCAAGAGCCCTCCATCTCATCCACTACTTCACTAATCTTGGTGTCATCAGCAAATTTATTAACCCATCCTTCAACCCCCTCTTCCAAATTATTAGTAAAAATCACAGATAGCAGAGCACCCAGCACTGCCCCCTGTGGTACACCACTGGTAACTGGCCTCCAGTCTGAAAATTTTCTACCACCACCCTCTGTCTTCTGTGATACAGCAAGAGGTCTGACAACACCAATTTTAAATTCAACCGATTTATTTGATAATAAACTTGCAAGTTTTCGGCCTTTGTAGCCTTCGTCAGGCGAATGATACAGCCAGTTACTGATCCAATCAGCCAAATTTCCTTCTATCCCTCACACTCTTATCTTCTTCATGAGCCTATGATGGGGAATATTATCAAACACCTTACTAAAATCCATGTATACGACATCAACTGCTCTACCTTCGTCCGCACACTTAGTTACCTCTTCAAAGAATTCAATCAAATTTATGAGACAGGACTTACCTCTCACAAAATCATGCTATCCTGGATTAAACTGAATCTTTCCAAATGATCATAAATCCTATCTCTCAGGATAACTTACTGACCACTAACGTAAGACTAACTAGCCTATAATTACCAAGGTTAGAACATAGAACATTACAGCGCAGAACAGGCCCTTCGGCCTTCGATGTTGCGCCGACCAATTATGAAAAAAAAAGCAATGACCCTCCAAACTAAACCATTTCCTTCTCTTCCATAAACTTATCAACTAACCTCTTAAACGCCACCAAACTTGGCGCATCTACAACTGCTGCAAGCAGGGCATTCCACTCCCGAACCACCCTTTGGGTAAAGAACCTGCCTCTGATATCCGTCCTATAACTATCACCCCTTAATTTAAAGCTGTGTCCCCTCGTGCTAGCTTTCTCCATCCTAGGAAAAAGGCTATCCACTGTCCACCCTATCTAAACCTCTAATCATCTTATATGTTTCGATTAGGTCCCCTCTTAGCCGCCTCCTTTCTAACGAAAACAACCTCAAATCCCTCAGCCTCTCTTCATAAGACCTGCCCTCCATACCAGGCAACATCCTGGTAAACCTCCTCTGTACCCTCTCAATGCCTCCACATCTTTCTTATAATGTGGGGACCAGAACTGCACACAATACTCCAAGTGCGGCCGCACTAGAGTTTTGTACAGTTGCAACATGACATTGCGGCTCCGAAATTCAATCCCCTACCAATAAAAGCTAAGACTCCGTATGCCTTCTTAACAACCTTATCGACTTGATTGCCAACTTTCAGGGATCTATGCACGTGTACACCAAGATCCCTCTGTTCATCAACACTATTAAGAATCCTACCATTAGCCCTATACTCTACACATTTGTTATTCCTGCCAAAGTGAATTGCCTCACACTTTTCCACATTAAACTCCATTTGCCACCTCTCGGCCCAGCTCTGCAACTTGTCCAAGTCTCTCTGCAAACTAAAACACCCCTCTTCACTATCTACCACTCCTCCAACTTTAGTGTCATCTGCAAATTTACTAATCCATCCTTCAATACCCTCATCCAGATCATTTATAAAAATTACAAACAGCAGGGGCCCCAAAACAGATCCCTGAGGTACACCAGGGTTATTCCTATTAGACTAGAAACTGGTATTCCTTTAAACTAAAAAAGCTGGGGGGTGGGAATACCGATGGGACAGTGAATAAGGAGGTTAGTTCCCAGTAGGGAAGGACTGTAGGCACTCTGAGAGGGGGGTTAGGCAGGTGGTGGAAAAGGGAAAAATCCTGACTGAGGGGCTGAGGTGTGTCTATTTTAATGCCAGGAGTGTAATAAATAAGGTAGATGAGCTTAGGGCGTGGATTGCTGCTTGGGAGAGTGATGTGGTGGCCATTACAGAGACTTGGTTGTCTCAGGGACAGGACTGGGTACTTCAGGTGCCGGGATTCAGGTGCTTCAGGAGGGAGCAAAAGTGGAGGTGGTGTGGCACTGTTGATCAGGGACAGTGTCATGGCTGTAGAGAAGGTGGAAGACGGGGAGGGATTGTCTACGGAGTCTCTGTGGGTGGAAGTTAGGAACAGCAAAGGCTCGATAACTTTGCTGGGTGTATTCTATTGGCCGCCCAACAGCGGCAGGGAACTTGAGGTGCAGATAGGGAAACAGATCCTAGACACATGTAGAAATAACAGGGTTGTCGTGATGGGAGATTTCAATTTCCCAAACATCGACTGGAATATCCCAAGGGTAAGGGGTTTGGATGGCGAGGAGTTTGTTAGGTGTGTTCAGGAAGGTTTCCTGACACAGTACATGGAAAAGCCTACGAGAGGAGAGGCTGTACTTGACCTGGTGCTTGCTAATGAGCCAGGGCAGGTGTCGGATCTCACGGTAGGTGAGCATCTTGGGAATGGGGATCATAATTCTCTCTCTTTCATGATAGCGATGGAAAGAGATAGGATCAGGCAGGCTAGGAAGGTGTATGTCTGGAGTAAGGGGAAATATGAAAACATTAGGCAGGTAATTGGACGCATAAACTGGAAGGAGGTGTTCTTGGGGAAGAGTACAGAAGGAAAGTGGTGGTTTTTCAAGGAATGTTTGTCTAGGGCACTGCAAGACAACGTTCCGAGGAGTCAAGGAGGTTCTGGTAGGACGCGAGAACCGTGGTGCACGAAGGTAGTGGTGAACCTAGTTAGGAAGAAAAAAAAGGTATATAAAAGGTTCAGAGAGCTAGGGGATGTTAGGGATCTAGAGGAGTATAAGTTGTTTAGAAGGGAACTTAAAAAGGAAATTAGGAGAGCCAGAAGGGGTCATGAGAAGGCCTTGGCAGGTAAGATTAAGGAGAATCCCAAGGCCTTCTACAAATATGTGAAAAGTAAAAAGATGAGAAGAGAAGGGATAGGGCCTATAAAAGGTGAAGGGGGAAAAGTCTGTGTGAATCCGGAAGAAATGGCAGAGGTGCTTAACGAGTACTTTGCCTCAGTATTCACGGTGGAAGGTGAACTGGGAGACTGCACTGCAGGTTTGGGGCATACGGAAAAGATTGAGTATGTGGATGTTAGGAAAGAGGATGTGTTAGACCTGTTAAATTCTATCAAGATAGACAAGTCGCCGGGACTGGATGGGATGTACCCCAGGTTACTGTGGGAGGTGAGGGAAGTGGTTGCAGAGCCCCTGGCGATGATCTTTGCGTCGTCCATGGAAACGGGAGAGGTTCTGGAGGATTGCGGATGTGGTTCCTATCTTTAAGAAAGGGAACAGGGATAGTCCAGGAAATTACCGACCAGTGAGTTTGACTTCAGTGGTTGGTAAGCTGACGGAGAGGCTTCTGAGGGATAAGATATATGAACATTTGGAGAAGTTTGGACTGATTAGAAATAGTCAGCATGGTTTAGTCAAGGGCAGGTCATGCCTTACGAGCCTAGTTGAGTTCTTCGAAAATGTGACTGAACACATTGACGAAGGAAGGGCGGTGGACGTAGTGTACATGGACTTTAGCAAGGTGTTTGATAAGGTCCCCCATGCAAAGCTTCTGGAGAAGGTGAGAGGGCATGGGATCCAAGGGGCTTTGGCCTCGTGGATCCAGAACTGGCTTGCTGGCAGAAGGCAGAGAATGGTTGTGGATGGGTCTTGTTCTGCATGGAGGTCGGTAACCAGTGGAGTGCCCCAGGGATCTGTTCTGGGACCGCTGCTGTTTGTCATTTTCATAAATGACCCGGATGAGGAAGTGGAAGGATGGGTTAGTAAGTTCGCCGACGATACAAAGGTCAGTGGTGTTGTGGATGGTCAGGAGGGATGTCAAAAGTTGCAGCGGGACATAGACAGGATGCAAGACTGGGTGGAGAAGTGGCAGATGGACTTCAACGCAGATAAATGTGTAGTGGTCCATTCTGGCAGGAATAATGGGACGAAGGAGTACGATATAAGGGGTAGGAGTCTCAGCTGTGTTGTAGAGCAGAAGGATCTCGGGGTCCGGGTCCATAGGACTCTTAAATCGGCCTCGCAGGTGGAGGAAGTGGTCAAGAAGGCATATGGTGTACTGGCCTTCATTAATCGAGGAAGAGTTTAGGAGTCAGGACGTAATGATGCAGCTCTATAAGACTCTTGTCAGACCCCAGTTGGAGTATTGTGCGCAGTTCTGGTCGCCTCATTATTGGAAGGATATAGAGGCTATTGAGAGAGTGCAGAGGAGATTTACAAGGATGCTGCCTGGATTGGGAGGCAGGCCTTATGAAAATAGGTTGAGGGACGTGGGACTCTTCTCACTGGAGAGACGTAGGTTGAGAGGCGACCTGATAGAGGTTTATAAAATGTTGAGAGGAATAGATAGGGTGGACTCTCAGAGACTATTTCCCGAGCTGAAATGGTCACTACGAGAGGACACAGATTTAAGGTGCAGGGAAGCAAATACAAAGGACATGTCAGGGGTAGGTTTTTCACTCAGAGGTTGGTGAGTGAATGGAACCGACTGCCGTCGGAGGTTGTTGAGGCAAACTCACTGGGGTCTTTTAAGAGACTTCTGGATGAGTAAATGGAAAAGAATAGGATAGGGGGTTATAGATAGGTCTGTGGATTGGTAGATGTGATCGGCGCAACTCGTGGGCCGAAGGGCCTGTTTGTGCTGTGTTGTTCTATGTCCTTTCTTGAAAAGGGTAACAACATTCACTACTCAAGTTGCAGTTGTATAAAACTGTGTGCAGTTCTGGTCATTACATTATTGGAAGGATTGCACCTGAGAGTTGACAGTCTGGAATGTGCTACCGGGGAAGTTGATAGATGAGAGCTGCTTAGCATCCTTTAAAAAATACCTGATGAATACTTGGCACATCATAATATTCAAGACTATGGTATTTCTCACATGTTGGTGCAGACTCAATGGGCTGAAGAGCCTCTTCTGCACTGTCTGATTCTATTTTAGGTGACAAATCCACCTAACTTGCACATGTTTGGACTGTGGAAGGAAACCCACACAGACATGGGGAGAATGTGTAAACTCCACACAGACAGTGACCCAAGCTGGGAATCGAACCCGGGTCCCCAGTGAGTAGTGCTAACCATTGTAACACTATATAGAAGTGGTATTAAGCTCTGAGCTATGATTCAGTTGGTATTTTTCTCATCATGGGGAAAGGCAATCAGTTCAAGTTGCACTCCTGGACTTGAGTACAAGAATTAAAGCTAAGGCTCCAGTGAGGAACTGAGGCTCATTGAGGAATCAAAGAAGAGTTGCATTGTCAGATGAGAAATGAAACAGGGGCTCCATCTGTACAAGATCCTAGCAGTACCTCAGAAGCAAGCAACATAAGAGTTCCTTTTGGTGTACAAGCCAATATTTATTCCCCAATCAACAGCACATTAAATTGATCTAGTCATCACATTGCTGTTTCTGGGCAGTGCTTTGACAAACTGGTTGTGTCTTTCCAACATTACAACGGTGATTATACTTCATTGGCTGGAAAGAGTGGCCATGTAGGCACTATATAAATGGAAGTCTTTTTTCTCCATTTACAACTAGTGACTAAAACAAAGACTCAGGGACTGATAACACACGGGTCAGTAACTGACAGAAAAAAAGTCACATTCCGCTCAACGAACAGGAGTCTGGTGAATAAGGAAATAGCACGAGAAATGGTAATCTATGAATCCAAATGTTGCTGGCAAACTGGTTCTGGGAATATATGCAGTTTCAGCAGGCTAAAGGCAGACTTCTTGCCTTGGGCAGTCTTCACCTCCTAAATGGAGTCAGTCCAGCCAATCACATACCTATTAATACAGCTTTATTCATTCCTACTCTCTCAGCCTACCGATACAGTCTGCCTCTAATTTTGGTCATTTAGTTTAAGCAGCTTTGTGCTGCCAGTCCTGAATGCTGAGATCATATTCCAGCATTGCAACCTGTGAAATTTAATTCAATAAATTTGGTTAATTGGCATTGGCAGTGGGAAAATTATCTTGAAATTTGCCAGCTTCCCCTAAAACCCCAATTGGGTTAGTCATGTCCTCTGGAGGATACTTGCCCAGCCTGTGAATGACTGCACTCTCTCAAAAATCAAGGAGATTGCACTGTGCTGTGCTCAAGACAACAAACACTCAGCTCTTTACAGCCTTTTCATCAAAACAATCTTGAAACTTCAGAAATTAGTTTTATATTTAATACTTGGAAATCCACATTGAATTTCACATCTTCCCTTCTCCTCCTTCTAGATGCTCAGAGACGCAGTGTGAACTTGTAGCATTTACACTTCTAGAATTTATTACAGGGACTTAAATTAATTCAATAATTGACTTATGATTGGTTAACAAATATAACAGTATATTGTCAAACCATTACATCATCCACCAGAATGTGAATTTATTCTATGTCTGGGAAACTCACCATTTCTGAATCAATTGAAAAATTGTAATAGTAATAAAGCAAATACAGACAGGGATATGGGGGGCGGGGGGCGTGTTCACTATCTTCTGTCAGAAAACAATACCAAATTGTCACATTGAACCAGTATCCAGCCTGGTGGAGAGCCTCTTTTACTCAACAGGTCATTCAGCTTGAAGTGCCACAGCTTCAGAATCCCAAAGATATCCACAATATCCAATGCAGGGAAAGTGGGAAAATAGAGTGAGAGACAGTGTGAGTAGTATATGCAAAATAGGGGGTGGGTGGTGTGATTTATAGAGGGGGGAGTGATGAACATGTGGATCAAGAGAGAGAACTAAAGCCTTAATTTTAAGGCATTGTAACACAGTCTCCTCCTGATTCAAGGTTCATGTGCTGACAGTATAGGGAAGAACAAGTGTTGTTTGGAGCTTAGGGGAGATGATGAACACGGAAGACATTAATAAATAGTGACAATATTTTCCACAGTTCGAACTGAAGTTATGTGACACAGTGAGATATTGAAGCAGTGGCAATGGATCACACAGAATATGCAGCAGAACAACTGTGATTGAACTCATTACAACACTGACTGCAAGACTGTTACTGTCTCATTTCAGAGGATCACAGGTTATAATGGAAGCTGAAAGCAGCAATGAGTCCAAGTCACACAAAGAACGTATAAAATCAGAAAGGATATTTTGGCAGGAAAACTGCTGAACGTAGATGTGAATGCAGATGAAATCATCCTTCATTCTCAAATAATCCCATTAGGAATCGAACAAATCCGTTTGATTTCCAGTACATCTTGGTCATTACGTTAAAGAAGTGGGGAGCTGTGGATGAACATGCCCACCAACACTAGGAGAAGTCAGATACTTTCTTTCTCTTGGGTAACTGCAGTAAGTTGTCAGTGATAGAAGCTGGGTCCTGGCTGCTCGGGGTATGCTTGGTACTGAGTGCATTAGGAGTTCCAGCAGCGCACGGTGTTTTGCACAATGGTGTTTGTTTGTGTGCCGGAGTAGGTGTATAACTAGCACGTAAAGCTCTGTCTGTGTACTTGCTGGAGGTCCTGTTAACAAGACGCTGCAGAGCTGGTGACATCACAGGGCTGATTCCATGTGGAGAGAGACTGGCAAAAAGAAACAGAATTAAGTCCACAGTTCCCAGGACCCTCCAAGGCTCAAAAAAATATTTACCAACAAATTACACTTCATATATTTTACATTCATCTCCAGAACAAGCTTATCTTTCCAGTTTGTATTGTTCAGAGTGCCCTGCTGCCCAGACAGTTTTCAGTCAGCACCTGTACATTCCCCTCACCCAACTCTGCCTATGCACCAACGTGCAATGGGTTTGGATCAAACGTTCACCCAACAGCACTGCTCCACAATAGTCAGTGTATAATCCTGTACGATCCCTGCAGACTGGAGTATGTTGTAGTCACCACCCTACACCCACAGACATACAATGTTGTTAAAAACAAACACCAAGCTTGATTTCACGCAAGCAGAACACGGCTGTTGAGACTGGTAGTGATCCGATAAAGTTGTTTCAATGAATGCCAAAGCCTTTTGAATGCTGTGAGTTCAAAACAAAGTGTACAGGGAAATGACAGAGCAACCGATCAGCTCCTTCCACCCTGAGCAAGGTTTGCGCTCACCTTAAACTGGAACACACTGAATCCAGGCCCAAATTATCCTCTTTCCACACTCCCACCCACGGCAATTGAAACATGTTGTATCAAAAGAATCATTAAACCATTCTGCTGAATAATGCAGTACCAACTGTTACCAGGAAACAACTTTGTAGTGTGTACTCATGGAAAACAGGATTAATCCAGGCAGGGGAATGTGGCTGATCGTGACGCCTTAACTCTGACCTCAGACTGACCCACTCCCCACATTGTGAAGCAGCAGTTAACTTAGCTCAGCCCACCTGTCTCGCCCAAAACCCTGCCTGCCCAAAATCCTGGACACCCATAACCCCGGTCACCGGCCCTCCGCCCACCTGGAACCCCATCCACCCAGCCTGCCCGAAACCCCACCCAAAACCTCACCCACCCGTAACCGAGGCAGCAGCAATAAGCCAGCCTGCCAATTCGTACCCTTTCAGACATCCCAGCACAACGCTCAGTGCAGGTAGGATATCTCACCTGACCAGGTTCTGCGTGGCCTTCCGCAGAGCTTCCTGCTTCTTGGATCTGTTCTTGGCAGCGACCTCATTAACCATTTTTAGGCCTAACCTCTCTCTCCGGCCAGGTTCCAGAATCTGTGTAAGGAGGCACGCTCAGATTAGAGGCAAAGAAATAACACTCATATGTAGGGCACCACGCCGGTGTGGCGGGGGGAAGGGGGGAGCAGAGGGAGAGCGTCAAACCGAGAGGGAGCAGAGGGAGAGCGTCAAACCGAGAGGGAGCAGAGGGAGAGCGTCAAACCGAGAGGGAGCAGAGGGAGAGCGTCAAACCGAGAGGGAGCAGAGGGAGAGCGTCAAACCGAGAGGGAGCAGAGGGAGTGCATTATATTGTGCGCCTGTTGAGAATTGAAGTGAAGGGTTTGCTGCCTGGATGCTCCTTGTATCATTTCTCCCTTTTTGTACTCTACCTTAAATGCAGGTCCTGGTGTTCTGTCAACAGGAGTACTTTCTGAGCTTTCCACACGAAATGGTGTACCTTCAATCTCACCCCATGTCATCATTGGGGAGTCATCAACACCTGCAGGGACACAAGTTGCATTCAATGACACGAGATCTAATGATAAAATATTTGCGTATCAGGTAGACAATATTTGGTAGCAAAAGCCACGAGCTTTCGGAGCACTGCTCCTTTGTCAGGTGAGTGGGAGTTCTGTTCACAAACAGCGCATATAAAGACACAAACTCACTTTACAAGATAATGGTTGGAATGTGAGTTTTTACAGATAATCAAGTCTTAAAGGTACAGACAATGTGAGTGGAGAGAGCATTAAAAAGATGTGTATTGTCTCCAGACTAGACAGTTAGTGAGATTTTGCAAGCGTAGGCAAATCGTGGGGGTTACAGATACTGTGACATGAAGCCAAGATCCCTGTTAAGACCGTCCTCATGTGTGCGGAACTTGGCTATCAGTCTCTGCTCAGCAACTCTGCGCTGTCGTGTGTCATGAAGGCCCCCTTGAAGAACATTTACTTGAAGATCAGAAGCTGATTGCATGTGATGGCTGAAGTGTTCGCGAACAGGAAGGGAACTGTCTTGCCTGGTGATTGTCGAGTGATGTTCATTCATCCGCTGTCATAGTGTCTGCATGGTCTCCCCAATGTACCATGCTTCAGGACATCCTTTCTTGCAACGTATTAGGTAGACAATGTTGGCCAAGTTGCAAGACTATGTACCGTGTACCTGGTGGATGGTATTCTCACGTAAGATGATGTCGATGATCTGGCATGTCTTGCTGTGGCAGGGTTGTGTGGTATTGTGCTCACTGTTCTCCTGAAGGTTGGGTAGTTTGCTGCAGACAATGGTCTGTTTGAGGTTGTGTGATTGTTTGAAGGCAAGAAGTGGGGGTGTGGGGATGGCCCTGGCGAGATGTTCATCTTCATCAATGACATGTTGAAGGCTCCAGAGAAGATGCTCTGCTCCGGGGAAGTACCGGACGATGAACGGTACACTGTCCACCGTGTCCTGTGTTCATCTTCTGAGGAAGTCACTGTGGTGCGTTGGAACTATCGATCGATGAGTTGAGCACCATATCCTGTTCTCATGAGAGCATCTTTCATTGTCTGGAGGTGTCTGTCACAATCCTCATCTGAGCAGATCCTGTGTATACGGAGGACTTGTCTGTAGGGAATGGTTTCTTTAATGTGTTTAGGGTGGAAGCTGGAGAAGTGGAGCATTGTGAGGTTGTCTGTCGGCTTGCGATACAGTGAGTTGCTCAGGTGACCTCACTTGATGGAGATGCGTGTCCAAGAATGCAACTGATTATGGAGAATAGTCCATGGTGAGTCTGATGGTGGGAACTTGTTGATGTCATCATACAGTTGTTTCAATGATTGTTCACCACGAGTCCAAAGGAAAAAAACATCATCGATGTATCCAGTGTGTAGCCTCGGTTGAAGATCCTGTGCGGTGAAGAAGTCTTGTTCGAACCTGTGCATGAAAATGTTGGCATATTGAGGTGTGAATTTGGTCCTCACGGCAGTTTCGTGTGTCTGGATGAAGAACTGGTTGTTGAAGGTGAAGACATTGTGGTCCAGGATGAAGCGGATGAGTTGTAAAATTGCATCTGGAAATTGGACTTGTTGGCATTCAGTACTGAGACAACTGTAGCAATCCCATCGTCGTGGGGGATACTGGTGTAGAGTGCCAAGAAATCCACTGTGACGAGCAGCACTCCTGGTTCAACTGCTCCATGTGTGCTGAGTTTCTGTATAAAGTCCGTAGTGTTGCAACTGGAGGTTCTCTGTACAACGGGTTTCAGGACATTCTCGACGTAGCTGGAGAAGTTCTTGCACAGAATCCCATTGCCCGATACGTTGGGACAGCCGAGTGTGTTTGCCTTGTGTATCTTTGCCCTCTATCCCCCACAATGATGGCATTGCTCTGACTGCCTCAGTACTCAATGCCAACAATCGCCAGTCTCCAGATGCAATTTTACAACTCATCTGCTTCATCCTGAACCACGTTGTATATTGGGGTGACCATGCAGACGCTACAACAACAGATGAATGAACACTGCTCGACAATCACCAAACAAGAGTATTGTCCTCCTGTTGGGGAACATTTCAGCAATCACAGGCATTTGGCCTCTGGTCTTTGTGTAAGTCTTTTCCAAAGCAGCCTTCACAACACGACAGTGCAGAGTCGCTGAGCAGAGACTGATAGCCAAGTTCTGCACGAGGACGGCCTCAACAGGGATCTTGGGTTCATGTCGCACTATCTGTAACCCTCACGACTTGCCTGGGCTGCAAAATCTCACAAACTGTCCTGTCTGAGGATAATATACATCTCTTTAACCTGTATTTAATGCTCTCTCTACTCACATTGTCTGTACATTTAAAACTTGATTACCTGTAAAGACTCGCATTCCAACCATTATTTTGTAAATTGAGTTTGTGTTTTTATATGCCCTTTTTATGAACAGAACTCCCACTCACCTGATGAAGGCTTTTTTTAGAGCAGAGAAGGCTGAAAGGAGACATGAGGCCAAGAAAGAATTAGATATAGTTTTTGGGTCTAAAGGGATCACGGAATATTGGGAAAAGCAGGGTCAGGGTAATGAATCTAATGATCAGCCATGCTCAGAATGAATGGCAGAGAAGGCTTAATGGGTCAAATGGCCTACATCTATCCTTAGTTTCTATGTTTCTATGTCTGAGATATATAAAATTATGAGGGGTATGGATTGGACCAATAGGAAGCAGCCATTCCCCTTGGTTGAGGGTCAATCTCGAGGGGGGGTAGTTTTAGAGTGAAGGGCTGGAGATTCAGAAGAGATTTCAGAAAAAAGTATTTCATGCTTTGGGTGGTGGGAATCTGGAATGCGCTGCCTGAGAAAGTAATGGAAGCCGGAAACTTTACTACCTTTAACAAATGAGCACTTGAAATATCATAACATTCAAGGATATAGAGCAAGTGCAGGAAAATGGGAATGGGCCGGAGGACCTTTTCTTCCCTGTATGACTCTGTAACTCAAAGGTTCCTGGAATTCCAGGCTAACCTTGTAACTTCGGCCAGAAGTACACAAAGCAGAGCAAGTGGGAAGCAAGTGATTGCTTTTTGCAGCAACCTGTTGCCACTTTGTCTGCACAACAGTGACTACACATCCAGTGAATTCCTCCAAAGACCAGTACTCCTTCTTAGAGTGAGTTAATAAAAGCTGACAATATATGGGCTCTTACCTGGAGCGGGTGAAGGAGTCCCCACAAAGCCATAGCCATTCACTTTGGGTGATTCCTGGGGGATCAGCTCCTTCCCATCGGGCCCCACTTTGCCCTGCTTAAACTTCAAAATAAAAAGAAGTGTCATTCAGTCAGTGAGCACACACCCACACAACAGGCAAAAATAGTAAAGGGATGCTGCTCCACACTGCTAGTCAATTTCCCCACAACACAATGATTAGAACTCACAACTCTGGAGGATAGCGAATGTGGTCCCATTGTTTAAGAAGGGGAAGAGAGACCTTCCAGGGAATTATAGGCCAGTGAGTCTTACTTCTGTTGTGGGCAAGGTATTGGAGAGAATTATTAGGGATAGGATTTATAGTTATTTAGAGAGAAATGAATTGATTGGGGATAGTCAGCATGGTTTCGTGAAGGGTAGGTCATGCCTTACTAACCTCATTGAGTTTTTTGAGAAAGTGACCAGAGAGGTGGATGGGGGTAAGGCGGTTGATGTAGTATATATGGACTTTAGTAAGGCGTTTGATAAGGTGGCCCATGGAAGACTTCTACAGAAAATGCAGATGTGTGGAATAGAGGGTGATTTAGCTAATTGGATTAGGAATTGGCTGGCAGATAGAAGACAGAGGGTGGTGGTTGATGGGAGATATTCATCGTGGAGTTCGGTGACAAGTGGTGTGCCTCAGGGGTCTGTTTTGGGGCCCCTGCTGTTTGTAATTTTTATAAATGATCTGGATGAGGGTATTGAAGGATGGATCAGTAAATTTGCAGATGACACTAAAGTCGGTGGAGTGGTAGATAGTGAAGAGGGGTGTATAGTTTGCAGAGGGACTTGGACAAGTTGCAGAGCTGGGCCGAGAGGTGGCAAATGGAGTTTAATGTGGAAAAGTGTGAGGTAATGCACTTTGGCAGGAACAATAAATGTGTAGAGTATAGGGCTAATGGTAGGGCTCTTAATAGTGTTGAGGAACAGAAGGATCTTGGTGTATTTGTGCATAGATCCCTGAAAGTAGGCAGTCAAGTGGATAAAGTTGTTAAGAAGGCATATGGAGTCTTAGCTTTTATTGGTAGGGGGATTGAATTTAGGAGCCGCAACATCATGTTGCAACTGTACAAAACTCTAGTGCGGCCGCACTTGGAGTATTGTGTGCAGTTCTGGTCCCCACATTATAAGAAAGATGTGGAGGCATTGGAGAGGGTACAGAGGAAGTTTACCAGGATGTTGCCTGGTATGGAGGGCAGGTCCTATGAAGAGAGGTTGAAGGATTTGAGGTTGTTTTCGTTAGAAAGGAGGCGGCTAAGAGGGGATCTTATTGAAGCATATAAGATGATTAGAGGTTTAGATAGGGTGGACGGTGATAGCCTTTTTCCTAGGATGGAGAAAGCTAGCACGAGGGGACACAGCTTTAAATTAAGGGGTATGAGTTATAGGACGGATATCAGAGGTAGGTTCTTTACTCAAAGAGTGATTAGGGAGTGGAATGCCCTGCCTGCAGCTGTTGTAGATGCGCCAAGTTTGGTGGCGTTTAAGAGGTTAATTGATAAGTATATGGAAGAGAAGGGAATGGTTTAGTTTGGAGGGGCATTGCTTTTTATTTTGGTCGGCACAACATCAAAGGCTGAAGGGCCTGTTCTGTGCTGTAATGTTCTATGTTCTATGAACTGGATCCAGAAGCTGAGGCACTGGAGGAAGAGGAAGGAAAGAGGGAGGGAGTGAAAGGTGGGCCCAGAGTTAGGTTTGCCTGCTGCTGCTGAGGCTGCAATGTGATGGGATCTTGCTTTGTATACCTGTGCATTTAGAGCTGCTGCTTGCTGCAGCTGCGACTTGCTTAGAGCTCGACTGAACGGATCACCCTGGAAACGAGTGTTTTTGTGAATCACTTCACGAGGTTTCTTGAAGAGCTCATCATCCTTCACTCCTGTAAAACAAAGCAAGAGAACATTACCAGTTAGCACGCAAAATGGTGAGGAGTTGAGACAGAGGACTTTGTACTCAGCCCAATGCTCAGTTTGTAGGACTGGGTGTGCCCAGGATGAAAATGCACTGCAGTCAAATTACAACTAAAGCAGCCAACTCCATCCCCCCCCCCCCCCCCCCCCCCCCCCCCCCCCCCCCCCCCCCCACCCCCGGCGCGCACCCCGACCGGGGGGGCCCCGCGCACGCGCACCCCGACCGGGGCAGCCTCACGCGCACACCCTGACTGGGGGGGCCCCCGCGCGCGCGCACCAACTCAGCCCCACACACCTCTCAGCATTCTTCTCTAATGGACCTTCGTTGTCACTGGGTCAAAATGCTGGAACTCTATCGCTAAAAGCACTGTGGGTGTACCTACACCTCATGGACTGCAGCAATTCAAGATGGCAGCTCTTCACCATCTTCTGAAAGATGATTATTCATGGGCTATAAACGCTAACAGAACCAACAACACCCTCCTCCCATAATACCATGAATCCCAATCATTTTCACTGCTCCGGATGTGAATTATTGAATGGAGTTGGTTCTGTAATGTGTTCATCCCTGTTCCCCAAGTGACAGGAGCCTGCTATATAACAAAGCTTAAACACTCTGTCACAGAAGCTGGAAGCTACATTCAGCATTCTACTTACAGAACCCTCACAGATGCAGCAAAGGATACGGAATATAAAGAACAAAGAACAAAGAACAAAACAACATGGGAAACAGGCACTTTGGCCCAACAATCCCGCGTCGCCACCCTGATGTTCCCACCTCCACCCATGATCCCCATCCATGTTTGTAGATCTATGAATTAAAAACGAAACTTAAGACAATTTAGTGAGAATTTGTTTTGCCAATTAGCCTAAGAGCACATCTTTGGGATGTGGGAGGGAACCGGAGCTCCCGGAGAAAACCCACGCAAGCACAGGGAGAATGTGCAAACTCCCACAGACACAGGCCCAAATCCATGTATCTGCACAGCACAGCAATAGTCACTGAGCTGTCGTGTTGCCCATCAAATGGTCCAGGTCAAGCGTACACTAACAACGTGAAGCACTAGGATACTCTCGAAAAATATCCAAGAGCAGCCCTCTCACGACCCATCGCGTGTATGCCCCTCGTTAGACAACAAGGTGGACCAAAGCACCTGTAGGATAAAAACAAGTACATCAATATCATCATCTATTTACACACTTCCCAGGGACTCCCAAGGCTCATGATCGTTAGTTTAAATCAGTTTTCTATACCCCTCCATTCCCATTCTGTTCATGTGCCCATCTAAGTATTTCTTAAATAACTCCAGAGTTCCTGCCTCCACCACTTGGCAGTGCATTCCATACCCCCACCAGTCTGTTTGAAAAAACTCCCTCTAGCATCCAAATTATACCTTACTCCCCTCTCCCTAAGCCCGTGACCCCTTGTGCTGTTGGAGTCCATCCTAGGAAAAAGCTTAACCCTGTTTACTCTATCTATATCCCTCATAATCTTGTACACCTCTACCAGATCTCCTCTAAGTCTACGTCCTCCTAAGGAAAACAGCCCCAATTTGCCTAACCTCTCCTCGTAACTCAGACCTTCCATACCAGGCAGCATCCTGGTAAACCTCCTCTGCACTCTCTCCAGAGTCTCCACGTCCTTCCGGTAGTAAGGCGACCAGAACTGGATGCAGTATTCCAAATGAGGTCTAACCAACGTTTTATACAACTGCAACATTAAAGGCCAGCTCTTGTACTCTATACCCCTTCCTATAAAGGCTAGCATACTATATGCTTTCTTCACAACCTTCTCCACTTGCTCTGCCACCTTCAGAGACTTGTTCACCTGCAACCCCAGGTCCCTCTGCGTTTCTATACTCTTAATAGGTCTACCCTTTATCATATACCTCCCCCCTACATTCTTTCTCCCGAAATGCATCACCTCACATTTATCAGGATTGAATTCCATCTGCCATCTGTCTGCCCAAGCTACCAGCCTATCTATGTCCTGCTGCATCGCCTGACAATGCTCCTCACTATCCGCAAGTCCAGCCATCTTTGTATCGTCTGCAAACTTGCTGATCACTCCACTTACTCCCTCTTCCAAGTCATTTATATATATTACAAATAGAAGAGGTCCCAGTACCGAGCCCTGCAGCACACCACTAGTGACCGACCTCCAGCTAGAAAAACATCCTTCCACTATTACTCTCTGTCTCCTATTACCAATGATGTAGAGATGCTGGCGTTGGATTGGGGTGGTAAGAACTCAGTAAGAATTTAGCAACACCAATTTTTAATCCAACCGATTTATTTGATAGTAAAATTGCGAGCTTTCAACACTGTGTCTTCCTCAGGCAAATGCAGTGTTCTGGTCTGCAATAGCACACATCAGCACAGACAGTCAGAGATTGCTGATTAGAATGCGAATCCTTACATCTAACCTGCTATTCAAGTGTTAAAGTGGCTAACAATGTGTGTGAAGGGAATCCTGAGCATTGGTTAGAGAATTGTGTATTTTCTCCAGACAGCACAGTAAGTGAGGTTTTTTGCTAACCCAGGCAAGTTACGGGGGTTACAGATAGTGTGTCATGAAGCCAAGATCCCTGTTAAGACCGTCCTCATGTGTGCGGAGCTTGGCTATCAGTCTCTGCTCAGCGACTCTGCGCTGTCGTGTATCACGAAAGCCCCCTTGAAGAACATTTACCCGCAGGTCGGAGGCCGAATGCCCATGACTGCTGAAGTGTTCGCCCACAGGAAGGGAACTGTTTTGCCTGGTGATTGTTGAGCGATGCTCATTCATCCGCTGTCGTAGTGTCTGCATGGTCTCCCCAATATACCATGCTTCGGGACATCCTTTCTTGCAACGTATTAGGTAGACAATGTTGGCCGAGTTGCAAGAGTATGTACCGTGTACCTGGTGAATGGTATCCTCACGTTCGATGATGTCGTCCGTGTCTATGATCCGGCATGTCATAGACATGGACAACATCATCAAACGTGAGGATACCATTCACCAGGTGCACGGTACATACTCTTGCAACTTGGCCAACATTGTCTACCTGATACTCTACAGGAAAGGATGTCCCGAAGCATGGTACACTAGGGAGACCATGCAGACACTACAACAGCGGATGAATGAACATCGCTCGACAATCAGCAGGCAAAACAGTTCCTTTCCTGTTAGGGAACACTTCAGCAGTCACGGGCATTCGGCCTCCGACCTGTGGGTAAACGTTCTCCAAGGCAGCCTTTACGATACATGACAGCGCAGAGTCACTGAGCAGAGACTGATGGCCAAGTTCCGCACACAAGGACAGCCTCAACTGGGATCTTGGGTTCATGTCACACCATCTGTAACCCTCATGACTTGCCTGGGCTTGAAAATCTCACTAACTGTCCTGTCTGGAGACAATACACATCTCTTTAACCTGTGCTTAACCCTCTCTCCACTCACATTGTCTGCACCTTTAAGATCTGATTAGCTGTAAAGACTCACATTCTAATCAGTATTCTGTAATCTGTGTGTGCCTTTATATACTCTGTTTGTGGTCAGAACTCCCACTCACCTGACGAAGCGGCAAATGCCGAAAGCTAGTGGCGTTTGCCATCAAATAAACGTGTTGGACTTTAACCTGGTATTGTGAAACTTTTTGCTGTGTTTACCTCAGTTCAACACCGGCATCGCCACATCATGTTCTCACATCACTACTGGAAGGCTATTTCACCAATCAGCTCCAGCTTGTGAGGGTAAATTAATTAAGACCATCAGACGCATGAAGATTCCACTTCCAACATTTTGGCCTGCGTTCAAAGCTTGTCCTCATAGATGACTGATCAATTTGTCTACACTCCCCACCACACACTTCCAGCAGCAAACCAATTGTCACATCTCCTGGTGTCATAATTTAGCTTTTGGATGTTGTCTACATGGACTGTAGCAAGGCCTTTGACAAGATCCCTC
The DNA here is from genome assembly GCA_024679065.1 of Sphyrna mokarran. Classification (NCBI taxonomy): domain Eukaryota; kingdom Metazoa; phylum Chordata; class Chondrichthyes; order Carcharhiniformes; family Carcharhinidae; genus Sphyrna; species Sphyrna mokarran. The sequence continues at coordinate 306,081 of JAGIQG010000020.1, forward strand.
ATGACAGACTGATAGAGAAGATGAAGTCATATGGGATTCACGGTGAGCTGATGGGATGGATACAGAACTGGCTTGGCATAGAAGGCAGAGAGGAATGATAGAAGGATGCTTTTCTGACTGGAGATCTGAGAGCAGCAGTGTTCTGTGAAGATCAGTGCTTGGACCTCTTTAATATATATAAGTATTTATAAATGATTTGGATTAGCCTGATTAATAAGTTTGCAGAGAACACCAAGCTGGGGAAGCTGCAGGTAGTGGGGATAATTGTCAGAGGATATAGATAGGTTGGAGACTTTGACTGAGAAATGGCAAATAGAATTTAATTCAGATAAAGTCCTACATAAGACATTAGTGGGAGAAGTTAAAGCACAAGGAATTGGAGGTAATATATTGGTATGGATTCAGAGTAGGAATAAACGGACTTCTTTTGGAATGGAAACTGGTAACTAGTGGGGTCCCGCAAGGATCACTGCTTAAGCTCCAGCTATTCACAATATGTATCAATGATTTAGATGCAGAAGTCAAATATAGTAAATACAAAAGCAAAAAATGCTGGGAAATCTCAGAAGATCTGACAGCATGTATGGAGAAATGCCAAAACTAATGTTTTAAGTCTGTAATATTTCCAAATTTGCTGATAACACAAAACTGGGTGAGGGTGAGAATGTGAATGGTGAGTGAATGGATAAACACATGGCAATGCAGTGTAACGTGGATAATTGTGAAGTTATTCATTCAGAAAGAGGAACAGAGTGCCAGAGCATTATTTAAATAGTGATAGATTAATAAATGTTCATATGCAGAGGGACCTGGGTAACCTTGCACACTAGTCATTGAAAATAAGCATCTAGGTATAATAAGCAGATAGAGAGGTAAATGATATGTTGGTCTTCATTGCAAGAGGTCTCGAGTACAAGAGCAAAGGATGCCTTACTGCAGCTGTGCAGGATCTTGGTGACATCACACCTGGGGATATTGCATGCAGTTTTGGTCTCCTTTACCTTAGAAAGGATATACTTGTCATAAAGGGAGTGTAGCGAAGAATTAGACTGCTGGAAGGAGTTTTGAAGAATGAGAGGGAACCTCACTGAAATGTATAAAAGTCTAACAGAGCTGGACAGACAAGATGTATGTTTTGTCTGCACTGGCACTCAGGCCCCATCCTCATAAACACATGCATTTACCCTTGCTAGTCTCCCTGACATTAAGGGGTAATTTAGCATGTCAATCCACCTAACCCACATATCTTTGAATGGGGAGGGGGGGAACAGAAACACCTGCAGGAAACCATGCAAACTCCATACAGACAGTGACCCAAGCTGGGAATCAAACCCAGATCCCGGGCACTGTGAGGCAGCAGTGCCACTCCAGTCTCTAAATGTATTTAAGAATTAGAAGGATTTCTAAACATTAAAGGTGTCAAGGGGTGTGGGGAGAGTGCAGGAGTACGATGCTGAGACAAGAGGATCATCCATGAACAGATTAAACAGTGGAGCAAGCTCAATGGGCTGAATTGCCTACTCTTGCTCCCAGTTTCTATGAACTCAAAGAAAGTGCATGTCCTGAATGGGATGTTGATTTGATTGTAACATCTGAAAAATACTTCATCTTCAGAAAACAAAAGAAGTGGACACAGGTAAAGTTGTTAGCAGGAAGAGGTTGTATTCCCAATGCTCAATCCCTGCCCCTTCACTTTATTTCACATAACTTTAACATTGCCTACAAACACAATACTGAAAAGCAGCACAAGTACTGCAGGTATACAGAAATTTTTGACCAGTGAGGAAAGGTCCTGCTTTCTCCTGGCAATTCACACCAAACGAGTCCATCAAGTGTCAGCTAAACTCTGCTGCTTCTTGCTCTATCTCAGGATATTTCTATATAATCACCATTACCTGCCTTTACCTCTGCACTAACAGGGACAGGTGGCAGCAACACTGACTCAGAGACTCTCTCCTGTAACTAGCAAGTGCCAAAAGAGCCATGCATTAGCAAAGCATTCGCCCTAAACAGGACAAAAGTGTCCTGTCAAACAACAGAAGTGTTTGGGCTGATCCTGTGACTTCTGGTCTGACGATATTTGACAACTCTGCAACTCCATGTGATGGCAATTAGCTTCTCACTAAACAGGACCAGAGATTATGACTGGGATATCAGTCTGCTCCTTACCTTCTGGGTAATACATCAGAACATTTTTGGCTTTATATTCCCAGGTTTCTATTCCTGTTTTTCCAGTCTCAATAGCGTGGATCTGGGCTGATGGCAGTGCCAGCATTTCTTCACGACGCTGGAACAAAAAACACCAACACATTCAGCATGCAATCCCATTCTGCACTGTGACCCTCACAGGGGATGGGATCCTGTGAAACATCACAACAAAGCAGACATTTCCCCTATCCAATTCCTCCTCAGGCCTAACACCATTGTCCAAATTCATGGTCTATGTTACTGGGAGGAGGCTCAATGTTTACTTTATGCCTCTTTAAGCAGCTGGTGACATAGCTCTTCCACAACTCAAGTGATCTGTCTCATAAGAACATTAGGAACAGGAGCAGGAGTGGGCCATCCAGCCCCTCGAGCCTGCCCCACCATTCAATAAGATCATGGCTGATCTGAAGTGGATCAATTCCACTTTCCCGCTTTCTCCCCATAACCCTTAATTCTCTTGTCTGTCAGAAATCTATCCACTGGTGACTTAAATATATTCAGCAAGGCAGCCTCCACCACTTCAATGGGCAGAGAATTCCAAGGATTCACCACTCTTTGAGTGAAGAAGTTCCTCCTCAATTCTGGTCTAAACTCACCTCCCCCGCCAGTGAGTGGGTGAGGAGCTGGCAGATGGAGTATAATGTTAGCAAATGTGAGGTTATCTACTTTGGTAGAACTAATAGTAGGAGGGATTATTATTTAAAAGGCAAAAAGCTGCAGCATGCTATGGTGCAGAGGGACCTGGGGGTTCCTTGTGCACAAATTGCAAAAACCTAGTTTGCAGGTGATCAAGAAGGCTGTGCCCTCTATTTCTGTTCTCCTTTCTAGGCAGAAAGAATCTCTCTACCTTTATCCTATCTAGCCCCTTCATTATCTTATATGTCTCTATAAGATCCACCCTCAGCCTTCTAAACTCCAATGAGTACAGGCCCAATTACTCAATCTCTCCACATAAGCTAACCCTCTCATCTCCGCTATCAGCCTGGTGAACCTTCTCTGTACTTCCTCCAAGACCAATACATCCTTTCGCAAATAAGGGGACCAAAACTGCACCCAGTACTCCAGTTGCAGCCTCACCAGTGCCCTGTACAGTTGCAGCAAGACCTCCCTGCTTTTATATTCTATCCCCCTCGCTATAAAGGCCAACATTCCATTCGCCATCTTAATCACCAGCTGTACCTGCAAACTGGGTTTTTGTGATTCGTGTACAAGGACCCCCAGGTCCCTCTGCACCGTATCATGCTGCAGCTTTTCGCCATTTAAATAATAATCCTTCCTACTATTATTTTTACCAAAATGGATAACCTCACACTTGCTAACATTATACTCCATCTTCCAGGTCCTCGCCCACTCACTCAACCTATCCAGATCCCTCTGCAGGCTTTCCACACCTTCCACACAATTTGCTTTTCCACTCATCTTTGTGTCATCAACAAATTTTATTACCCTGCACTCAGTCCCTTCCTCCAGATCGTCTATGTAAATGTTAAATAGTTGAGGCCCCAGCACCAAACCCTGCGGCACTCCATTAGTCACCAACTGCCAACCAGAATAGCACACATTGATTTCAACTCTCTGTTTCCTGTTAGATAACCAATCCTCAATCTACGCTAGCACTTTATGCCAACTCCGCGTACCCTAACCTTCTGCAGCAACTTTTTGTGAGGCACCTTATTGAACATTTCTGGAAATTTAAAAACACCACATCCACCGGTTCCCCTTTGTCTACCACACTAGTCATATCTTTGTAGAAATCCAGTAAATTCGTTAAACATGATTTTCCCTTCACGAATCAGTGCTGTGTCTGCTTGATCAAACTGTTCTTTTCTAGGTTCTTGCTATTTCTTCTTTGATGACGGATTCTAGCATTTTTCGGACGTTAAGCTAACCAGCCTATAATTTCCTGCCTTTTGTCGGCTACCTTTTTTAAACAGTGGCGTAACATAGAACACTACAGCACAAACAGGCCCTTTGTCCCACAAGTTGTGCCGATCATATCTATACTTACCAGGCCATAGACCTATCTATAACCCCCAATCCCATTAAATCCCATGTACTCATCCAGAAGTCTTTTAAAAGACCCCAGCGAGTTCGCCTCCGCCACCACTGATGGCAACTGATTCCATTCACTCACCACCCTCTAAGTGAAAAACTTACCTCTAACATCTCCTCTGTACTTGCCCCCCAGCATCTTAAACATGTGTCCTCTTGTAGTGACCATTTCAGCCCTGGGAAATAGAGTGGATTCTCAGAGGCTATCTATTCCCCTCAACATCTTATAAACCTCTATCAGGTCGCCTCTCAACCTTTGTCTCTCCAGGGAGAAGAATCCCAACTCTCTCAACCTGTCTTCATAAGGCATGCCCCCCAATCCAGGCAACATCCTTGTAAATTTCCTCTGCACCCTTTCAATAGGTTCCACATCCTTCCTATAGTGAGGTGACCAGAACTGCACACAATACTCCAACTGGGGTCTGACAAGGGTCTTATAAAGTTGCAGCATTACCTCCCGACTCCAAAACTCAATCCCTCTATTAATGAAGGCCAGTGCACCTTCTTGACCACATCCTCCACTTGCGGGGCAAATTTAAGAGACCTATGGACCCGGACCCCAAGATCCTTCTGCTCCTCAACACTGCCAAGACTTCTACCTTGATATTATATTCCTTCATCCCATTGGTCCTGCCAAAATGGACCACTACACATTTATCCGTGTTGAAGTCCATCTGTCACTTCTCCGCCCAGTCTTGCATCCTATCTATATCTCGCTGCAACTTCAGACATCCCTCCAGACTATCCACAACACCACCAACCTTTGTATCGTCGGCAAACTTACTAACCCATCCCTCCACTTCCTCATCCAGGTCATTTATGAAAATGACAAACAGCAGGGGTCCTAGAACAGATCCCTGGGGCACTCCACTGGTGACCGACCTCCATGCAGAAAAAGAGCCATCCACAACCACTCTCTGCCTTCTGCCAGCAAGCCAGTTCTGGATCCACAAGGCCAAAGCCCCTTGGATCCCATGCCCTCTCACCTTCTCAAGAAGTCTTGCATGGGGGACCTTATCAAACGCCTTGCTGAAATCCATGTAAACCACGTCCACTGCTCTTCCTTCGTCAATGTGTTCAGTCACATTTTCGAAGAACTCAACTAGGCTCATAAGGCACGATCTGCCCTTAACAAAGCCGTGTTGACTATTTCTGATCATATTGAATTTCTCTAAATGCTCATAAATCCTCTCTCTCAGAATCCTCTCCATCAACTTACCGACCACTGAGGTCAGACTCACTGGTCGGTAATTGCCCGGGCTATCCCTATTCCCCTTCTTGAAAATAGGCACCACATCTGCAATCCTCCAATCTTCCGGAACCTCTCCCGTCTCCATCGACGATGCAAAGATCATCGCCAGGGGCTCTGCAATCACTTCCCTCACCTCCCACAGTAACCTGGGGTACATCCCATCCAGACCCGGCGACTTATCTACCTTGATGGAATTTAACAGTTCCAACACCTCCTCTTTCTTAATGTCCACATACTCAATCTTTTCAGTTTGCCGCATTTCTGTAGTACAACCCCCCCAGATCACTCTCCACTGTGAATACTGAGGCAAAGTACTTGTTAAGCACCTCTGCCATTTCTTCTGGTTCCACACAGACTTTTCCTCCTTCACCTTTTATAGGTCCTATCCCTTCTCTTCTCATCCTTTTACTCTTCACATATTTGTAGAATGCCTTGGGATTCTCCTTAATCCTACCCACCAAAGCCTTCTTGTGATCCCTTCTGGTTCTTCTAATTTCCTTTTTAAGCTCCCTTCTACAAGTCTTATAAGCCTCTAGATCTTTAACATCCCCTAGCTCCCTGAACCTATTGTACAACTTTCTTTTCTTCCTAACTAGGTTCATCACAATCTTTGTGCACCACGGTTCTCTCGACCTACCAAAACCTCGTCTCATCGGAACGTTGTCGTGCAGAGCTCCAGACAACATTCCTTGAAAATCTGCCATCTTCCTTCAGTGCTTCTCCCCAAGAACACCTCTTTCCAGCTTACTCTTCCAATTTCCTGCCTAATGATTTCATATTTCCCCCTACTCCAAATAAATCTGTTTTCCAATCTTCCGACACTTCTCCAGAGTCCAGCGAATTTTCATAATTACTAAGGCATCTACTATTATCTCTGCCATTTCTTTCAGTATGTAGAGATGCCGGCGTTGGACTGGGGTAAACTCAGTAAAGTCTGGTAACACCAATTTTAAATCCAACTGATTTATTTGAGTAAATCAGCGAGCTTTCGGCCTTTGTGGCCTTTGTCAGGCGAATGAGGTGTTCTGGTCTCCAAAAGCACACATATCAGCACAGACAGTTTACAGATTGCTGATTAGAATACGAATCTTTACACCTAACCTGCTATTCAAGTCTTAAAGTGGCTAACAGCAGAGGTTAGAGAGATGTGTATTGTCTCCAGACAGCATAGTAACTGAGGTTTTTTGTGAACCCAGGCAAGTCATGAGGGTTACAGATAGTGTGACATGAAGCCAAGATCCCTGTTAAGACCATCCTCATGTGTGCGGAACTTGGCTATCAGTCTCTGCTCAGCAACTCTGCGCTCTCGTGTGTCGTGAAAGCCCCCTTGAATAACATTTACCCGAAGGTCGAAGGCCGAATGCCCGTGACTGCTGAAGTGTTCGCCCACAGGAAGGGGCGAACACTTTTGCCTGGTGATTGTTGAGCGATGCTCATTCATCCACTGTTGTAGTGTCTGCATGGTCTCCCCAATGTACCATGCTTCGGGACATCCTTTCTTGTAACGTATTAGGTAGACAACGTTGGCCGAGTTGCAAGAGTATGTACTGTGTATCTGGTGAATGGTATTCTCACATTTGATGATGTCGTCCATGTCAATGATCCGGCATGTCTTGCAAAGGTTGCTGTGGCAGGGTTGTGTGGTATTGTGGTCACTGTTCTCCTGAAGGTTGGGTAGTTTGCTGCGAACAATGATCTGTTTGAGGTTGCGCGGTTGTCTGAAAGCAAGAAATGGGGCGGTGGGGATGGCCCTAGTGAGATGTTCATTGCCATCAATGATATGTTGAAGACTCCGAAGATGTCGTAGCTTCTCCGCTCCGGGGAAGTACTGGACAACAAAGGGTACTCTGTCCACCCTGTCCCGTGTTCGTCTTCTGAGGAGGTCAGTGCGGTTTATCGCTGTGGCACGTCAGAACTATCGATCGATGAGTCGAGCACCATATCCTGTTCTCAAGAGGACATCTTTCAGCAGCTGGAGGTGTCAGTCACGATCCTCCTCATCCGAGCAAATTCTGTGTATACGGAGGGCTTGTCCATAGGGAATGGCTTCTTTAACGTGTCTAGGGTGGAAGCTGGAGAAGTGGAGCATCGTGAGGTTGTCTGTCGGTTTGCGATACAGTGAGGTGCTGAGGTGACCGTCCTTGATGGAGATGCGTGTGCCCAAGAATGCAACTGATTCTGGAGAATAGTCCATGGTGAGTCTGATGGTGGGATGGAACTTGTTGATATCATCATACAGTTGTTTCACTGATTGTTCACCATGAGTCCAAAGGAAAAAGATGTCATCAATGTATCTAGTATATAACCTTGGTTGAAGATCTCGTGTGGTGAAGAAGTCTTGTTCGAACCTGTGCATGAAGATGTTGGCATATTGAGGTGCGAATTTGGTCCCCATGGCAGTTCCGTGTGTCTGGATGAAAAACTGATTGTTGAAGGTGAAGACATGGTGGTCCAAGATGAAGCAGATGAGTTGTAAAATTGCATCCGGAAACTGGCAGTTGTTGGCATTGAGTACTGAGGCAGTTGCAGCAATACCATCGTCGTGGGGGATGTTGTTTTAGAGTGCTGAGACATCCATTGTGACAAGGAGTGTCCCTGGTTCAACTGCTCCATGTGTGCTGAGTTTCTGTAGGAAGTCCGTAGTGTCAAGACAAAAGCTGGGGGTTCTTTGTACGATGGGTTTCAGGATGCCCTCGATATAGCCGGAGAGGTTCTCACACAGGGTCCCATTGCACGATACGATGGGACAGCTGGGTATGTTTGCCTTGTGTATCTTTGGGAGGCAGTAAAGATCTCCAATGTGGGGAGTACGTGGAATGAGAGTCCGGAGGGTGTTCTGAAGGTCCGGATCAAAGGTTTTGATCAGAGTGTTGAGTTGATGAGTGTGTTCTTTGGTCGGATCTGCTGGTAACTGTCTGTAGTGTTTCTCATTGTTTAGTTGTCGGTACACTTCTTCACAGTAGTCCGTTCGGTTCAGTATGACGGTGGCGCCTCCTTTGTCTGCTGGTTTGATGACAATGTTGCGGTTGGTCTTGAGAGCACGGATGGCCTTGCTTTGTGCTTGGGTGATGTTCGGAACTGTCTTGTAAGTGCAGTTGATGAATCTGGTGTTCACGCACCTCCTGATAGATTGGGCATACATGTCCAGTAAGGATTCGCATTCTAATCAGCAATCTGTAAACTGTCTGTGCTGATATGTGTGCTTTTGGAGACCAGAATACCTCATTCACCTGACGAAGGCCACAAAGGCCAAAAGCTAGCAGATTTACTATCAAATAAATCGGTTGGATTTAAAATTGGTGTTGCCAGACTGTACTGAATTTCTTTCAGTACCCTGTGATGATTCCATCTGATCCTAGGGACTTGTCTAACTTCAATCCTATTAGTCTACCTCTCTAGTAACAGAAATTGTATTAAGGACCTCATCTCCTACCAACCTCATCTTGTTGGTGGCACTGGGACAAACTGGGCCCAAATCTCAAAAACAAGTCTCCTGGAAGACAGAAGACCCCCCCGGCATCTGTTTATAAAAAGGCAGCACCATTGATCATCTCACTTCCTGTGATCCCAGAGCTAAGCATCATTGAATAGGAGACCGTATTGTCGTTGGTTGAGGACTTTATTCCCAAACAGATTTAGTGAACATTAAGAAAGCAGGAGAAGAAAACGTACCAGCTTTGACTCTTCCTCTGCCTCATACATCCAGGCATGTTTGATCTTATTCCTTTCTTCAGCAATCTCTATGATCTGGTTGAAGGAGGCGTTATCTTCACTGGTGCTTTTCCCAAGGAAGGTATCCAGAGTTGGCAACTCCTTTGCTTCTTCCTTCTTGTCTTTCTTTCCTGGAAAAAGAAAGAAATACCAGTCAGTCATTAAGGTACTGAGCTCAGCACATTACTGCACCTTTATTACTGTCCACCACATGTAGGTGAAGAGTTTCTACTGATAAAAAGAGAGATGTACTTCACATCAGAAAAATCACCGTCATCAGCTGCAAGCCTTCCATCTTGTCCAGCTTTACTTTGTGAAGATGGAGATCCTGGAGCAACATCTGGTGTTTCAAAAGTAGCAGGAGTGAGATCTGAAAACGATCAGAGCAGAAACAGGATCACCAGAACAGTCAGCCTCAACATACAGGCTGGAGCCGTGAACCTGAACCCCAAGCCCCAACATGCAGCAAAACTGAGCCCCAAGCCAACTGGACCTCAGGCCGTCTGGACCCTAAGATCCAGCAGGGGGGCGGGAGCCAGAAACCTGAGCCCTGAGCTGACTGGGCCCTGGGTTACAAACTGAGAGGAGACACACTTACAAGCTGCAGGAGTTCCCACGTTTGGCTTGCGTAGTGAAGAACCATACTTTATAGTTATTTCACGCATTTTTTCCATGTCACCACTCTCTTCAGCCTCCAAATACTCTCTCTGAGCACGTAACCTTTCCACATCAGGGAAAAAGTCTCGCTGAATAATTTCTTCCAAATTCTGTTGAATAAAATGCAATGTTCAGTTATGATACAACATGGGCAAAAATTAACATTGAGGGTTTCAGAGTGAATACGAGGTCAGCGCTGGTTGCTAACTGGTTTAGAACTGTGAATCGGTCACTAGTGGTGTGCCGCAGGGCTCGGTACGGGGACCTCTTCTATTTGTAATATATATAAATGACTTGGAAGGGGAAGTAAGTGGAGCGATCAGCAATTTTGCAGACGATATAAAGATGGTTGGACTTGCAGATAGTCAGGAGCATTGTCAGGCAATACAGCAGGACATAGATAGGCTGGTAGCTTTGGCAGACAGATGGCAGATGAAATTTAATCCTGATAAATGCAAAGCGATGCACTTTGGGAGAAAGAATGTAGGGGGAAGGTATATGATAAAGGGTAGACCTATTAAGAGTATAGAAACGCAGAGAGACCTGGAGGTGCAGGTGAACAAGTCTCTGAAGGTGGCACAGCAAGTGGAGAAGGTTGTGAAGAAAGCATATGGTATGCTAGCCTTTATAGGAAGGGGTATAGAGTACAAGAGCTGGCCCTTAATGTTGCAGTTGTATAAAACGTTGGTTAGACCTCATTTGGAATACTGCATCCAGTTCTGGTCGCCTTACTACCGGAAGGACGTGGAGACTCTGGAGAGAGTGCAGAGGAGGTTTACCAGGATGCTGCCTGGTATGGAAGGTCTGAGGTACGAGGAGAGGTTAGGCAAATTGGGACTGTTTTCCTTAGAAAGATGTAGACTTAGAGGAGATCTAATAGAGGTGTACAAGATTGAGGGATATAGATAGAGTAAACAGGATTAAGCTTTTTCCTAGGATGGACTCAAATAGCACGAGGGGTCATGGGCTTAGGGTGGGGGGGGTAAGGTATAATTTGGATGCTGGAGGGAGTTTTTTCACACAGAGGGTGGTGGGGGTATGGAATGCGCTGCCAAGTAAAGTGGTGGAGGCAGGCACTCTGGAGTTATTTAAGAAATACTTAGATGGGCACATGACCAGAATGGGAATGGAGGGGTATAGAAAACTGATTTAAAATAGGGATCATGAGCCTTGGGAATCCCTGGGAAGTGTGTAAATAGATGATGATATTGATGTACTTGTATTTATCCTACAGGTGCTTTAGAACATAGAACACTACAGCACAAACAGGCCCTTCGGCCCACGAGTTGCGCCGATCACATGTATACCTACCAATCCACAGACCTATCTATAACCCCCTATCCCATTAGTTCCCATATACTCATCCAGAAGTCTTTTAAGACCCCAGCGAGTTTGCCTCTACCACCTCTGACAGCAGCCGATTCCATTCACTCACCACCCTCTGAGTGAAAAACTTACCCCTAACATCTCTGTATTTGCTTCCTGCACCTTAAATCTGTGTCCTCTCGTAGTGACCATTTCAGCTCGGGGAAATAGCCTCTGAGAATCCACTCTATCTATTCCTCTCAACATTTTATAAACCTCTATCAGGTTGCCTCTCAACCTACGTCTCTCCAGGGAGAAGAGTCCCAGCTTCCTCAACCTATCTTCATAAGGCCATCTTCATTTGGTCCACCTTGTTGTCTAATGAGGGGCATACATGTGATGGGTCGTGAGAGGGCTGCTCTTGGATTTTTTTCGAGAGTATCCTAGTCTTCACGTCGTTAGTGTACGCATGACCTGGACCATTTGATGGGCAACACGACAGCTCAGTGACTATCGCTGTGCTGTGCAGATACATGGATTTGGACCTGTGTCTGTGGGAGTTTGCGCATTCTCCCCGTGCTTGCGTAGGTTTTCTCTGGGCGCTCCGGTTTTCTCCCACATCCCAAAGATGTGCTCTTAGGCTAATTGGCAAAACAAATTCTCCCTAAATTGTCTCAAATTTGGTTTTTAATCCATAGATCTATAAACATGGACAGGGATGTCCATATATAAACATGGGCAGGGATCACGGGTAGACGTGGGAACATCGGGGTGGCGGCGCGGGCTCGTTGGGCCGAAGGGCCTGTTTCCCGTGCTGTTTTGTTCTTTGAATCCCAATTACAACTTTTTTGAATTATCCAAGATGAAAAGCTTTGATCGCATGGCTCTTTTTTTTCCAGCAATACACTAGGGTGGAGGAGTCAAAGGTTATTTTGTGAGAGTGTAGTGTAGTTAAGAACAACATTCGGATGTTGCCCAGTTGTGACTAGTGGACTGCCATAAGAATAGGGCGGCAGACAGATTAAAATGTCACAAGTATACGATTATTCACATTGATCTAAAGAATAGTGAAGCAGATTTGTTTTTTAAAAAAAATGAAATTTTTAAAAGTCTATGTTCCTCAACTCTTGGGTGTTCTCATACAAGAAACACAAAATTATCAGGCAATTAGCAAGTACAGCAAGCAATTAGGAAAGCAAATGGCATGTTGGCATTTATTACAAAAGGTATTAGAATAGGAATATAGAAATAAAGATGCCTTGCTACAATTGTACAGCTTTGCTTAGACTACACTTGGAATACTTTATACAGTTTTGGTCTCCATTAAGGAGGGACATATTGGAGGTATTTGAATTGTAAAGGATCACTAAATAGAGAGTAAGTTCCAGGATCAATGTAAATAACCTCTTTACTCTTTATTCTACACCAGTGAAGGAATGGCGATATATTTCAAAGTCAGGATGATGGGTGTGATATTACCGTGTCTTTAAGAAATGTATGTGACATGTTTGTTGTATATAAAATCTGTTTTAGTAGTTTGTTTTATTATCAATGCCATTATGTCCATATCCAGTTGCCCTTTTATTGCACCTGTTGGTTACCTGTCTTTACTAAAAAGACTGAAGTCACACACCTGCCTGCTCCTCATGCACTGTACATACAACCCATAATCATAATCAAGGGCAGAAACTAGACAGTGAACCAGTTCACTTATCTTGGCAGCACTCTCTCCCGAGTAGTGACTATTGATACAGAAATTAACTGCAGAATAGCAAAGGCAAGTTCTGCTTTCGATAGACTGCTCCCCATTGTATGGGAATGTCAAGAAATCAGCCCAGCAACAAAACTGAAGGTCCGCAGGACAGCAGTATTCACTACCCTCCTGTATGCCTGTGAAACGTGGCCTGTGTATCAAAGGCATGCAAGACAGCTCAATCATTTCCACATGACTTGTCTTTGCATCCGATGGCAAGACAAAGTACCAAACACTGAAGTTCTCTCTGGAGCAAGTCTACCCTCAGTCCACACACTGCTGATGAGAGTGCAGACCCAGTGGACAGGTCATGTCATCCGTATGTCAGATGAGCGCATACCCAAGCAGCTCCTTTCTGGGGAACTCTGCTGGAAGATGTTTGCATGGAGGACAGAAGAAACGTTTCAAAGACATGCTCAAGGCCTCCCTGAAATTGCTTGACATAGACACGACCACCTGGGAAACACTGGCACAAAACCGCCCTACTGCTCATCCACAAGGACTGTCAAGCTTACAAAACAAGGTGTATCGCTGAATCACAACTTAAGTGCGAGCTGTGCAAGTCCAGAGCCACCAGCACAACAACTACAGTGTCTACACAAGTCTGTCCAATATGTGCCAGGACATTCTGTGCCCAAATTGGCCTGATCTGTCATCTTCTGACACACTGCAACCAGCCTCAAAATGACTACTGGTGTCGAAGTCCTCATTGATGACAATGGATGAACAACAGTTACTGCAGCAACGTTATTCATCTTAATTGCTAGAATATTTGTCTTGATCTGAACTAACGGTGTTGTTTTGAAAGTAGAAGTTAATTATGCTGATTGACAGAAAAAGGAGTTCGGTTCATAGAGAAACTCAGTTCAATTGCTTTTTGGGAACTGTGGAAAAGAGTAGCAGCTCTGAGACTCAAGTCTGAAAACTGGGATCTGGCAGAGACTGGATTTACTTATCAGAAATTCTGTTGTTTGAGGATATATCCATTCCTGAAAACTGTCTGGAAGTGTTAAAAGGTGGGAAATTTAACATCCACATGAGCAGATATGTTTTTGGTGCTAACTGGTTTTGGAAAAAGGATTTATGATTATTGGGGGGGGGTGTTGCTTACATTGGAACCATAGAAATTGCTATTGGTTAAGAATTATACTTGGTCATAGATTTTCAATTGAATTTTGTTGTGTTTTTTTTAGGGGAGGGATTTTTTGCTGATATTTCCAGGGGGTGTTTGCGGGTACATTTGTTTGGAGATGTTGTGCGATGGGGGTGACTCTTGGGGCCTCTGGGGGAGGGGAGCGGGGGGTCCTGTACTTTGACCTTTAACTCTTCCATTTACCCCGATGTAGGTTTCCTCATCTAAGATCCGTTTCTTCCGCCGTCCGGTGGCTGGAGTGTCGATGGCGGCGGGACTCCCTTTCCCGGCCTCGGCCTCCATTCGGTCACATTCCGCTTTCCTCTCGCTGCCCATCGCCCCGGCCTGCTGTCCCCCTCACTGAGCCTGCGCCGGGGCCGTCCGTCCGTGTCACTGCGCCTGCGCCGGGGGAGGGCCGGCCGGCCGTGTCACTACGCCTGCGCCGAGGCCTGCCGTTCCCCATCACTGCGCCTGCGCCATGCCACAAAGGAAAGGCTGCCGGGAGGTGTAGTGAAGCTATCCCAGCATCCTCTCCGCGAAGACCATTCGGCCCGTCCTCCTGGTACTAGCCCCCTGTATATTCGCCATCCTGATATCCAGAGAGAGCGCGGGAGACCCTGAGTAACATTACAAAAAAATTGTAAGTATGGCACCAAACTGCTATTAGGGTCTGTCTTCAAATTACGGTAAATTATTAAAGCTTCATTTTGTAATTGAGATACGCCAGGATTAAGGGAAAGTTTGGGCAATATGTTAAAGTAATATAATTAATCCAAAAATGAATAAAGTTAATGTGAGGTGAATAAAGTTAAGACATGGGAAGGCAATTCAGTCAATGGAATATATGTCCTGTAATGTGTGGAAAGTTGTGGATGTTCCCAGGGTTCGAGACCACCACATATGCAATAAGTGCTATGGCCACAGGAACCTGATTATTGCAGTGTGAAAGGTGGTGTCTGGAGTCACTGTGGTGCATCTACAAAGCTGAAAGCTGGGTGCATTACACATTCAAAGAGGTGGTCACACCATAGCTTAGGACTCAGGAGGCAAAGAGGGAATGGGAGACATCAGGTAATCAATGAGAATTTGTAGATAGTGCAGGTATCCCCCGGGGTCCCACTCACAAATTGACTTCCCATTTTGGAAGCTAGTGAGGTTGCTGGTTCCTTGCAATAGTACATTTGGAACCAGATATGTCAAACCAGGATCCACTCGGTTATACCAGAGGGGAGGAAAAAGAAAGTAAGAAACATAGAAACACAGAAGATAAGAGCAGGAGGAGACCATTTGGCCTTTCAAGCCTGCTCCGCTATTCACTATGGTCATGGCTGATCAACTCATAGCTTCATCCTGTTTTCTCCCCAAACCTTTGATCCCATCTGCTCCAAGTGTTATATCTAACCACCACTTGAATGCATTCAATGTTTTGGCACCAACTACTTACTGTGGTAATGAATTCCAGAGACTCACCACTCTTTGAGTGAAGAAATGACTCCTCACCTCCAACCTAAATAGTCTATCCTGAGTCCTCAAACTGGTTCTGGGCTCCCCCATCATTCGGAATATCCTTGCTGCATTTACCCTGTCTAGTGCTGTTGGAATTTTATAAGTCTGTATGAGATCCCTATCATTCAAAGAACAAAGAACAAAACAGCACGGGAAACAGGCCCTTCGGCCCAACGAGCCCACGCCCCCACCCCGATGTTCCCACCTCTACCCGTGATCCCTGTCTATGTTTATAGATCTATGGATTAAGAACCAAATTTGAGACAATTTAGGGAGAATTTGTTTTGCCAATTAGCCTAAGAGCACATCTTTGGGATGTGGGAGGAAACCAGAGCTCCTGGAGAAAACCCACGCAAGCACGGGGAGAATGCGCAAACTCCCACAGACACAGGCCCAAATCCATGTATCTGCACAGCACAGCTATAGTCACTGCGCTGTCGTGTTGCCCATCAGATGGTCCAGGCCAAGCATACACTAACGATGTGAAGCAGTAGGATACTCTCGAAAAAGGTCCAAGAGCAGCCCTCTCACGACCCATCGCGTGTATACCCCTCGTTAGACAACAAGGTGGACCAAAGCACCTGTAGGATAAAAACAAGTACATCAATATCATCATCTATTTACACACGTCCCAGGGACTCCCAAGGCTCATGATCCCTATTTTAAATCAGTTTTCTATACCTCTCCATTCCCATTCTGTTCATATGCCCATCTAAGTATTTCTTAAATAACTCCAGAGTACCTGCCTCCACCACTTGGCAGTGCATTCCATACCCCCACCACCCTCTGTGTGAAAAAACTCCCTCTAGCATCCAAATTATACCTTACCCCCCTCACCCTAAGCCCGTGACCCCTCGTGGTATTTGAGTCCATCCTAGGAAAAAGCTTAACCCTGTTTACTCTATCTATACCCCTCATAATCTTGTACACCTCTATTAGATCTCCTCTAAGTCTACGTCTTTCTAAGGAAAACAGTCCCAATTTGCCGAACCTCTCCTCGTAACTCAGATCTTCCATACCAGGTAGCATCCTGGTAAACCTCCTCTGCACTCTCTCCAGAGTCTCCATGTCCTTCTGGTAGTAAGGCAACCAGAACTGGACGCAGTATTCCAAATGAGGTCTAACCAGCGTTTTATACAATTGCAACATTAAAGGCCAGCATGGAGCCATGCAATCAGAAATTAGAGAAATAGGCAGAAAATTAGCAAGCAGGACTTCATCAGATTACTCCCAGTGCCACATGCAAGTGAGTACAGATAAGGCAGATAAATGCATGGCCGGGAAGATGATGCAAGACAGAGGGCTTCTGATTCCTGAGACACTGGAACTGGTTCTGGTAGAGATTGATTTGTACAAGCCAGATGTGTTGCATCTTAACAGAGGTAGGACCGAGTTTCTTGTGGGACATTTTGCTGGTGCATTTGGAAAAGTTTGAACCAAACTTGATGGAGATGAGGAAAGTTATAACTCATGAAATAACCTTTTATTTATATATATATTAATATATTTTTTATTATATATTAATGATCTTGATCTTATGAGCATCAAGATGGCACAGTGGTTAACAGGATCCTAAGTTTGATTTGGCCTTTGGTGTCTGTGAGGAGTTTGCATGTTCTCCCTGTGTCTGCATGGGTTTCCATCAACTGCACCTTGGCATTCAGAAATGTGTAGATTGAATGGATTGGACATGATAGATGGGTGGGGATATGGGGCTAAGCCTGGGTGAGATGCTCTTTCGGACATTCTATGCAGACTAGATGGGCAGAATAGCCTCCTTCTGCTCTGAAGGTGTTCTGTGGTATCTTGGTGTGTAGGGGACAATTTTAAAGCTTGTGGATGACATAAAACTTGGAAGCATTGTAAACTGTGAGGCGGACAGTGTAAACATCAAAAGGACATGGACAGGTTGGTGGAATAGGCAGATAGGTGCAGATGAAATTCAGTATGGAAAGGTGTGTGTGATGCATTTTAGCCTGAAGAACATGAAGAGACAACTTAAAATATGGGCACAAATCTTAGAGATATAGAGGTTGCTGGGTGTATCTGCACATTGATCATTGAATTGGCAGGACAGTTGGAGAGAAAGGTTAATAAAATACTTAATATTCTGGGCTTTATTATTAGAAGCACAGAGTACAGGAGGAATGAGGTTACATAAGTCACTAGTTAGACGCCAGTTGAAATATTGTATAGCGATGGGTATAGGGTGCCACACTAAGGGAAGGATCTGAACGCATTGAAGAGAGTGCAGAAGCGGATTGCAAGAATAGTTCCTAGGATGAGAAGCTTCAGTTATGAGGATAGATTGGACTGTTCTGTTTGGAGAGGGTGCTAGACAGAGTAGATAAGGAGAAATTGCTCCCACTCACAAAATGATCAAGAACGAGAGGGCAAAGATTTAAAATCATTTACAAAAGAAGCAAATGTGATGTGAGAAAAAGCTTTTTCCACCCAGCGAGTGTTTCGAGTCTGGAGTGCACGGCCTGGCTGTGTGGCAGAGGCAGGTTCAAGCAAGATGTTAAAGAAGGCATTAGTTGATTATTTGAACAGAAGCAATGTGCAGGAGTGCTGGGAAAAGGCAGAGGAATGGCACCATTTGGAGAGGCAGTGCAGACACAGTATTTTTTGTAAACAGCTTCTGCACTCTCTCCAATGCATTTACATCTTTCCTACAGTGTGGCACCCACAATCCGACACAATATTCCAACAGATATCTAACTAATGTTTTGCATAAGTTCAGTATAACCTCGTTGCTCCTGTCCTCTATGCTCCTGTGTCATAACAATTCTGTGAACTTGTGAGCTCTAATAAAAAAAATTCACTTCTTTGCAGATTGTTTTAATCTATGACTCCTGATTGACCCCCTCGGCAGAGGGAATAGTTCTCTTTATCTGAACGTTATACACACAAATGAAGTGTTTGTACATTGATGAAACAAATGGAGGGATCTCAAAGCTTGTGTTTAACGTAACACTTTTCAAAAGTTTCAACTATGCACAGTTCCAAATCTAGCCTTGCATGGGAACTCTTCCATTCAGGCTTGCTGCATTCCGAGTTCTGTCCTGAACTGTATGTTGACCAAGGAAAATATACTTTATTTTGCGGGCAGTGTCGCACCAATCCACTGTTGACTCTGTCACATACCTTACTCTACAATGTATGTTGGTATGGTCATTGAACACTACACAGTCTTGCATCTTGACAGTTCTTGCACAATCTTAGTTTGTCACTTGTGAAGAAAATGGTCATGATTTTCTATTTCTGATACTTGGGTTGTGTTTTCCTAGTGTTTCTATTCAGCATGTTTCTGATCGATAATGTTAGCATACTGGCTCTTGTGCATATTTATTGATATAACCATTTCAGCAATCTTGTTTTGATAAGTCATCTGTTCCTTTCTCTGCCCAAATTATTGCTTTCTCTATTTTCTGGGGTGATTCCTATAGATTGGAAAAGAGCAAATGTGACCCCGCTGTTCAAAAAAGGATGTAGACAAAAGGGAGGTAATTATAGGCTGGTTAGCTTAACTTCTGTAGGAGGGAGAATGCCTGAATCTATCATCAAGGAAGAAATAGTGAGACATTTGGATATAATTTGCCCCATTGGGAAGGCGTAGCATGGATTCATGAGGGGCAGGTCATGTTTGACTAAATTAGTGGAATTCTTCAAGAATGTTACGTGCATGGTGGATAATGGGGAACCTGTGGATATGATGTGTCTGGATTTCCAGAAGGCATTTGACAACGTGCTGCATAAGGTAAAGATGCATAGTGTTGTGGTAATGTATTAGAATGGGTGAAGATTGGTAAACGAACAGAAAGCAAAGAGAGATGGAATTTAAAAACAATGAGATTATGTTGCAGCTGTATAAGGTGCTGGTGAGGCCACACCTGGAGTTACTGTGTACAGTTTTGGTTTCCCTTCTTGAGAAAGGATATACTGACACTGGAGGGGGTGCAGAGAAGATTCACGAGGTTGATTCTGGAGTTGAGAGGGTTGGCTTATAGGAGACTGAGTAGATTGGGGCTATACACATTGGAATTCAGAAGAATAAGGGAAGATCTTAGAGAAACATATAAGATTAGGAATAATAATTAGGAAACATATAAGTTGCAGGAATAATAAATGTGTAGAGTATAGGGCTAATGGTAGGATTCTTAATAGTGTTGATGAACAGAGGGATCTCGGTGTATATGTGCATAGATCCCTGAAAGTAGGCAATCAAGTCGATAAGGTTGTTAAGAAGGCATACGGAGTCTTAGCTTTTATTGGTAGGGGGATTGAATTTCGGAGCCGCAACGTCATGTTGCAACTGTACAAAACTCTATTGCGGCCGCACTTGGAGTATTGTGTGCAGTTCTGGTCCCCGCATTATAAGAAAGTTGTGGAGGCTTTGGAGAGGGTACAGAGGAGGTTTACCAGGATGTTGCCTGGTATGGAGGGCAGGTCTTATGAAGTGAGGCTGAGGGATTTGAGATTGTTTTCGTTAGAAAGGATGCGGCTAAGAGGGGACCTTATCGAAACATATAAGATGATTAGAGGTTTAGATAGGGTGGACAGTGATAGCCTTTTTCCTAGGATGGAGAAAGCTAGCACGAGGGGACACAGCTTTAAATTAAGGGGTGATAGTTATAGGATGGATATCAGAGGTATGTTCTTTACCCAGAGGGTGGTTAGGGAGTGGAATGCCCTGCCTGCGGCAGTTGTAGATGTGCCAAGTTTGGTGGCGTTTAAGATTTTAGTTGATAAGTTTATGGAAGAGAAGGGAATGGTTTAGTTTGGAGGGTCATTGCTTTTTTTTTTCATAATTGGTCGGCGCAACATTGAGGGCCGAGGGGCCTGTTCTGCACTGTAATGTTCTATGTTCTATTATGAAGGGAATAGATAAGATAGAAGCAGGAAAGTTATTTCCATTGGCGGGTGAAACTAGAACTAGGGAGCATGGCCTCAAAATAAGGAGGAGCAGATTAAGGAGGAACATCTTCACCCAGCAGGTTGTGAACCTGTGGAATTCCCTGCCCAGTGAAGCAGTTGAAGCTACCTCATTGAGTACTTGTAAGAAAATGGTAGATACATTTTTGAACATAAAGGAATTAAGGGTTAAGGTGAGCGAGCGAGTAAGTGGAACTGAGATTATCCATGATCTTATTGAATGTGGTGCAGGCTTGAGGGGCTAGATGGCCTACTCCTGCTCTTAGTTCCTCTATCTAGCACATCTCCTTCAGCTGAATAGCTTAATCTACCAATTTCTTCTTTCCATTTTCCTACCGACTAATCTTCTGTTAAGACCCGAGCTGTTCTTTATTCCAATTCACCTGCTTTTGCAATCCATTCAGTTTATCTATTTCTGAGTTTCTTCTGAAATGAATCCATCATTCCTTTCTAACAACATGTGGTAATGATCCCTCCTTTCTCACACTTTGCATGTTTTCAGAGAACTGCCACGTTCCTTTTGTTTTAGTTGCAACAAACTTTACTTCCACATTTCTTCCTTCTTGTTTTTTAATTAGACAATTCTCCTGAATTGTTAGCCTATTTTCTCTTTGGGTTTGGCCATTGCTAATTCCTCCACAGCACCCTGGAACACGGGACAGTTTCTGCATCTCTGCAGAATGCCAACTTCTCCAGCTCATTTGTGTATCCCACATGACTGGTAATTTGATTATTCAATTGGATCTCTAGAGAATTCCCAATAATAGTTCTGGTGAATGATAGATCTGCTTGGATTTCTGTTTCAAAAGCACATTGACTCTTGTAGATGATGTCGTACATGAGAACCATAGCTCAAATCTTTGAGGTGCTTCACTCCCAGTTCTTTCACCAATTATGTAACTGGTGGCATCCATTATGTGGAATTTCTTTGGCTCTTCTCAAGTTGCATCCTATAACCTCTGCTAAATTTTGCTTGTGCTTTTTCTCTCAATCCGTTTTACCTTTTATTTACATAGAACAAAGAACAGTACAGCACAGGGTCAGGCCCTTTGGCCTCCAAGCCTGCGCCGGTCACGTTTACCTATTTAGTACAACTGCTTATATCCCTCTATTCCCCGTTTGTTCATATGCCTATCAAAATCAGTCTTAAATGTCGCTAATGTATCTGCCTCAACCATTTCACTCAGCAGCACTTTCCGGGCCCCTGCCACCCTCTATGAAAAAAAAGCTTATCCCACACAGCTTCACTGAACCTTTTCCCCCTTATCTTGAAGTTGTAAAAGTTGTAATTGTCATTTCTGCCTTGGGAAAAAGCCTCCTACTGTTCACCCTGTCTACACCTCTCATCATTTTATAAACTTTTATCAGGTTGACCCTCAGCCTCTGTTTTTCCAGGGAGAACAATCCCAGTTTATCCAACCTCCTCATAACCAATAGCCTACATACTAGACAACACCCTGGTGAAAGCTTTTCGGCACTGTCTCCAAACCTCCCCGTCCGTCTGGCAGTGTGATGACCAGAATTGGACACAGTATTCCAAATGTGGCCTCACCAACAATTTAAAATTTACACCAACTGTAAAATGATTTGCCAGCTTTTATACTTAATGCCCCCTCCGATGAATGCAAGCATACCATATGCTTTCTTTACCACCTTTTCCACCTGTGCTGCCACTTTTAAGGATCTGTGGACTTGTACTCCCAGATCTCTGTGTATCTATACTCCTGATTGCTCTGCTATTTATTTTATAGCTCCCACCTGAACTGGATCTACCAAAATGCATCATCTCGCATTTGTCTGAATTAAATTCAGTCTACCATTTCTCTGCCCAATTTTCCAGTCTGTCTATATCCAGCTGCATTCTCTGTCAATCTTCATCTTTATCCACAACTCCGCCACAGTTAGTGTCACCTGCAAACTGGTTAATCAGACCAGCTACATTTTCTTCCAAGTCATTTATATGTATATATATATTACAAACAGCATAGGTCCCAGCACTGTTCTTTGCAAAACACTACCAATTACAGACCTCCATTCAGAAAAAAACCCTTTTATTGCTATTCTCTTCTATGGCCAAGCCGGTTCTAAATCCATCTAGCAATTCACCCCGATCCCATGAGAGTTAATCTTTTTCACCAGCCTGCCATGAGGGATCTTGTCAAATGCCTTACTAAAGTCCATATAGACAACATCCACAGCTCTCTCCTCATCAATCATTTTTGTCACCTCTTCAAAAAACTGAATTAAATTTGTGAGACTTGATCTTCCTCATACAAAACCATGCTGTCTATCGCTAACAAGACCATTCAGTTCCAAATGTATATAGATCCTATTCCTAAGAATCTTCTCTAACAGATTCCTTATCACTGAGTCAAGCTCACTGGCCCATAATTATCCTTGTTACCCTTCTTAAATAACAGGATAACATTGGCTATCCTCCAATCCTTTGGTACCTCACCAGTAGCTAACCAACAGGCCCAACAATACATCTCTTATCTCCCTCAGTAATCTGGGGTAGGTGTCATCTAGCCCTGGGATTTATCAATCTTAATGCTTTTTAATTCACCTATTATTTCCTAGCTCGTAATGATATCTTGTTCTGAAGGATTGACTCCAAGACATTATCATTCAACGTGTCCCATTCCTTTGTGAATACTTTGCAAACTACATAATAGTGCTCTAATTCCAGTCCCTTCACTGCTTGCTGATAAATTAGCTACTTCCATTTTTCTGTAATTTTTTTTCTCCTAGTTTTGTGAAATAACTCCTCAGAGGCTGGTGTCCCTTCACCACATTCCTTTAATTTTCAATCTTATCTCCACTTCTAAGAGTGCTTGTAGTCATAAGTCAAAGTCAGAATCTGGGGTGTCAGTAACCCTGAAATTTCTCATCATATATGCAGATGAGACTCCTTGATTGGGCAGGCAATCATTACCAAACTTTTTGGCCAACCAAATTAACAAGGGGACAAATTAAAACAGGCAGCTCACTAAAAGAAGAGAACCACCCGAAACGAAAGACAAAGTGGAAAGGAAACTTGGGTCATCAAATCAAAGGTGTCAATAATTAAAGGGGTCAATAATGCACCTCAGTCCCTGCGGTGTCAGTGGGCAGGGCACAGAAGGTGTTAGTAGTACCCTCGGACATCACATATTACCTCATTTCAATTAAGGAGCTCATACTCCAAGAAGCCAACCTTATGGGCTTCATTGAGGTCATTACACTTTGATGCAGCTGGGACGATTTGCATTTCAATTTGACTCAACTTTTTATCTCATTTCCTATTTGCTGTAGTTCTTGGTTACAACTCTTTTCTTCATTTTTACTACTTTTTTTCTGTGGCTTGTCTTACTTTCTGTCTGATTACAGCTTTATCATTTGCATGTGCTTGATTGCTACAACTTCAGGAACTTCTAATTTCAATACCAAAAGGTGGTAGACAACTTAGTTTTGCTTTCAGCTCTTTACTTAGAAATTTAGAGCCTTCTGGTGCCCAATTTCTAGAGTCTTTCAGTATTTCATCCACCCTGGAGACTTTTGCTGCCTCCTGAGTCTGCTGTTGTTCTGAGGGTTCAAACAAACATCAGTCTGTCTTATTTTCTTCAACTATATACAAAATACTTTCTCCTTTCAATCTTTCCTTCTAATTTTTCTTTTTTTTTATGTTGGCTGTAACTTGCTGGGTCTCCAGTGTTGGATCTGGGGAGTACCCCAAAGATGTGTTGGAGAATCCCTCTCAGAATTTGCTAAATGAAGATTTCCTAAATAAAGCATTAACTTCCCCTGGACAATTGCGCTGCACTAGGAAACATCTGACAGTGATTTAAATTGCTAATTTTGGATGGTTCTGCCGAGTTTATGCTATTAGTTATTCAGAAAGAGTTAAAAATAAAACTTCTCCCAACTTTAGTGTAAGTATTTTCAACGCTCAGACTGAGCCCCCCACCCCCTCCCACCCAAAACCTGTGCCCGAATTTGACCCCCTGACTCATTTCTACCCCCCCGACCCAAACTCATTCCCACTCCTTGAACCTACCGCCCACCTGATGTCCAGCTTCCCCCAACGCCATCTGTCCTGATCTCTAATGCCTCTACCCCATGACCATGA
Organism: Sphyrna mokarran; assembly: GCA_024679065.1. Lineage (NCBI taxonomy): Eukaryota > Metazoa > Chordata > Chondrichthyes > Carcharhiniformes > Carcharhinidae > Sphyrna > Sphyrna mokarran. The sequence continues at coordinate 330,700 of JAGIQG010000020.1, forward strand.
GCCTCTTGACAGCCCACCCCAACCCACCACCCTCCTTGCAATCACTCAAATCCCATCCCTTCATCTTGCACACTCACCTTTTCCCTGGCCTGTCAATTTCACTGGATCCTTTAAATTTGTCTACTTTAAGGCAGCAAGTGCAGGTCCCTGAAGCTGATGCTGCTGGATTACGCTGAGACCTGCAGGAACTCTCAATATAAACCACAAGTAAATTCAGCCACCTGAGCTTTCAGCACAATTTTCCAGGGCTGGTAACAGCTGGAATAATTACAAGGCTTTAAAGCTGACCATTGCTTTCTGATATTAGTCGAAAGTTATGACAAATTGAAATTACAGTTGTCATGTTATTATTACTGTAATAATCATTATTCAGAACAATTGTTGTTTCCCTGTAATGAATGTGTGGCCTTTTTAAAGGGGCAATCCTGGAGGCCATGTGATCAGGCTGGACCCAATGGAAAGGCACAGTGGAGAGCCAAGTCAATTAGATGCAAGGGGTGGGTCCTGGTTGGGGAGGAACGTCGATTGGAGTCAGAGAGCAGTATAGATTCGATATGTATTACACTCCTCTCAGACCATCACTTGTACATCAGATAATATTATTGGAAATAAATCTGCATCATCATGAAGCCACAAAAAGTCAATTTCAAAATTATTATATCTGTTATGTCCAGAATGTGACTTTGAACTTAAGTGAAAGGGACTTTCACAACTTATTCACAACAAGATACGGCAGCATTTCCCATTTTTGGCAACGTGTCATCTTGGTGGGAAAAGCAGAGGGTAACCTGCCTGAAATGTTGGTGGGATTTCCTGCTGTATTTTTTAAATTGGTGGACAAAACAAATACGTACAAAGAATGCAGAAGAAGGCTTTTTGCTGCATCAACAACAATCCCACCCAAGCCGTATCCATGTAACTCCAGGTATTTACCCTGCTAGACTGCTTGACACTAAGGAACAATTTAGGATGGCTAATCAACATAACTCACACATGTTTGAACCATGGGAGGAAACTGGGGGAAATCCACGCAGACATGGGAAGAAAGTGCAACTCCATACAGACAATAACCCGAGGCCGGAATTGAACCTTGGTCTTTGATGCTTTGAGGCGTTAACCACTGTGCCATCATGGGGAGCATGAACTGGATTCAATTTGAATTTGGGTTTCCCTGGTCCATTCTCAACTTTGACTTTGTATTTTTAATGATGGAGTTAAAAAAGAAGGACACCTTGGCTTTGACTTGTGGCCTAACTTACTGAACTAATAAACTACAAACCCAGAGCAATGCTTTGGGGTCCCTGCTCAAATCCCACCTTGGTGCAGAGAGACTTGGACAAGTTGCAGAGCTGGGCCGAGCAGTGGCAAATGGAGTTTAATGTGGAAAAGTGTGAGCTAATTCACTTTGGCAGGAATAACAAATGTGTAGAGTATAGGGCTAATGGTGGGACTCTTAATAGTGTTGATGAACAGAGGGATCTTGGTGTATATGTGCATAGATCCCTGAAAGTTGGCAATCAAGTCGATAAGGTTGTTAAGAAGGCATACGGAGTCTTAGCTTTTATTGGTAGGGGGATTGAATTTCGGAGCCGTGTACAGTTCTGGTCCCCACATTATAAGAAAGATGTGGAGGCATTGGAGAAGGTACAGAGGAGGTTTACCAGGATGTTGCCTGGTATAGAGGGCAGGTCTTATGAGGAGAGGCTGAGGGATTTGAGGTTGTTTCTGTTAGAAAGAAGGCGGCTAAGAGGAGACCTTATTGAAACATATAAGATGATTAGAGGTTTAGATAGGGTGGACAGTGATAGCCTTTTCCCTCGGATGGAGAAAGCTAGCACGAGGGGACACAGCTTTAAATTAAGGGGTGATAGTTATAGGACGGATATCAGAGGTAGGTTCTTTAACCAGAGGGTGGTTAGGGAGTGGAATGCCCTGCCTGCGGCAGTTGTAGATGCGCCAAGTTTGGTGGCGTTTAAGAGGTTAGTTGATAAGTTTATGGAAGAGAAGGTTTAGTTTGGAGAGTCATTGCTTTTTTTTTCATAATTGGTCGGCGCAACATCGAAGGCCGAAGGGCCTGTTCTGTGCTGTAATGTTCTATGTTCTAGGTTCTATCAATCCTCCTGTGGCAGGCATGACTCAGCTGAAAATGTATATAAATAGGAGCCCTTCAAAGTGTGTAAAGATTGACCACAGTTCTATTTTTCTGGTCTTCTGGAGTATTCTGGCCTAAAGTTGAAAATTTCAGCTGGAGAGCTTCAATCCCATTGGCCAATGACAAGAAACAAGTGAAAATAATGGGGTATTAATGTTCTCTGAATTGTACACAATGGAGAGGATTTATTGCTGCAGGTTTCATCCCAACAAAGAGAAACAAAGCTTGGCATTCCCAATGAGAAGTATTTTGTGAGGCAGGTGCCTATCAGTTGGATATTGATGAAGGTTTGGATCTCCTGTTCATCAATGAAATCTATAAGAAGGCTGATGGTGTAAATGTCTGAGACTTTTTTAGAATATGTTTGTTTTGGGAAAACAGATGGACCTCAATGCATTGTATAAAAGTCTGACAACATTTAATTTCAGATTCCTGGGTCAGTAATAGCAATTAAGTTGCTGGTTTGTGCTTGGCTATCTCATATGGACAGGCCACTGTTTGAACTGATGTTTGGTCCTCAGAGGTGTTGGATCAAATATCCGCAGATTTGAAAAGAAGTCCTGGAAAAATGGTCGTTTCTTAATCCTTCAAGAAACACGTGGTGCACCTGACGGTGACAAAGAATAGCAGACTCAAATATTGCCAAATTTCAAAATGGTCCCGATATTTATTCCAAACGTCAATACAATGGAAGAGCGACAGACGGGGGGGTGGGGGGGTGGGGGGGTTTGATGAGGAATAAAACACCTATAGCAGATATGGCTGCTAGAGCAGAGGACAACATTCAGACAATAGTAGGGGAATAAATCCCAAGGAGCAGTTAATAATTGCTTTAGATATGACTTAAGCAACTGAGTAGGTTTTAAAACTGAGAGAGGATGTAGAGAATTGCGACTGGATTTTATTGTATCTGTGTGACAGTGTTTACTGCGATGCTAGCTGTGTCTCTGTCACCAACCCAGCTATCAGGAGAGTCCATCCAGGGAGGATCAGCTGACCTGCAGCTATTTAATGGCCTTTAACAAACTGAATGGTAGACTTCCTGCCCACAGAGCTCCCAGCCAGTTAGAGGTGAGTGGTGATGGATCTATCCCAGTGACAACTTTCGGGTCACCTCAGGCATCAGGCTATGTTAGAGTTGATGGTCCTGGGTTGGAGAGTCCATGGGAGAGGAGAAACTGTGGAGGGGGTGAGGGGAGGTTCTCCGATCAGCTCAGGGAAGTCTAGTGGATGGTGTTCTTCCTACGGTTAGCCAAATCCTAGTGACGGTGGGATGACACCCTTAAATGGGATGAATTGCCTGAATGAGAGTGTTGGATGGCCCACTGGCAGGTAAGGCACCTGATGCCACTCCACTGCTGGTAAAAGTGTGGTGGAGGCAGGTGCGAGTGAATAGGTAGGGTAGGCAAGTCACCCATTGGTGCTTATGCACCAACAGACCCTCAGACCCATCAACATGGGGGGGGGAAATGTATAAACTAGTCAAATAAATTTGAGTTGTGTGTTAAACGTGTTGGTCATCAATTTATTTAGCTGCAGAGTTATGGACATTTTAAAAAAATTACAAGGCAAAGTGGGCTTGAGGAAAATATCAGAGCCCAGAACACAATTCCCCACCTGGCCAGCTTCACGGAGTTTCCTAAAGCCCCCGCCATGCACTAATAGAGTTTCCTTTCAAAGAACAAAGAAAAATACAGCATAGGAATAGGCCCTTCAGCCTTCCCAAGCCTGTGCCAATCATGATGCTCTAACTAAACTAAAAAAAACTTTCTGCCCTTACTTGGTCTGTATCCCTCTATTCCCTCCCTAGTACTTAGCACTGGTGCCCCACAGTGCCAGGGACCCAGGTTTGATTCCCGGCTTTGGTGACTGTGTGAAGTTTGCACATTCTCCCCGTGTCTGCATGGATTTCCTCCCTCAGTTCAAAGATGTATGGATTAGGTGGACTGGCCATGCTAAATTGTCCTTCAGTGTCAGGAAGGCAAGCTAGGGTAAAGGCATGGTGAAACGGCGGTAGGGCCTGGGTGGGATTGTTGTGGGTGCAGACTTGATTGGCTGAATGGCCTCCTGCATTCTAGGATTCTACGATTCATTTACCCATCCAGATGTCTGTTAAATGTTGCTAATGTGCCTGCTTCCAGCACCTCTTCTGGCAGCATGTTCTTTGTACCTACCATTTTGCATGGAAAAGCTCCCCTGCATATCTCCCTGAAACTTCCCCGTCACCTTGAACCTGATCTGCCTTGGAATTGACACTTCCACCCTTGGAAAAAGCCTCTGACTAACCACACTGTTTTTGCTGTGGCGTAAACCTCTATCAGGTCTTCCCTCAACCTTTCCAGTGAAAACAATCCTAATTTATTCAACCTCTCCTCACAGCCAACACTATCAAGACCAAGTAACATCCCGGTGAACCTTCCTTGCACTCTCTCCAAAGCTTCCACATCCTTCTGGTAGCGTGGGTGACCAGAACTGTATGCAATACTCCAAATGCAGTCTAACCAAGGTTTTATAAAGCTGCAACATGATTTCCTAACTCTTGTACTCAATGCCCTGGATTATGAAGGTAAGCATGCCATATGCCTTCTTAATCACCTTGGCCATCTGTGTTGCCACTTTTAGGGAACTGTGGATCTGCACACCCAGATCCTTCAGTATGCTAATGTTCTGCCATTTATAGAATAATTCACAACTAAATTTAATCCTCCAAAATGTATTACCTCGCATTTGTCCAGATTAAACTCCATCTGCTATTTCTGTGTCCAATCTATCTGTATCCTAATCTAATCTCTGACAATCCCTGGCACTAACAGCCACTCCTCTAATCTTTGTGGTTAGTAGCAAATTTACTAATCAACCCCTCACAACCATATTTACCTCCAGATCATTTATACATACTACAAACAACAGATTCTAGCACTGATCCCTGCAGATCTCCATTCTGAAAAACACCGTTCCACTGCTACTCTCTGTTTCCTATAACCAAGATGTGAAGATGTCGACGTTGGACTGGGGTAAACACAGTAAGAAGTTTCACAACACCAGGTTAAAGTCCAACAGGTTTATTTGGTAGCACAAGCTTTCAGAATGCTGCTCCTTCATCAGGTAAGTGGGAATTCCAAGACAGAATTCCCACTTAGCTGACGAAGGAGCAGCGCTCTGAAAGTTTGTGGTTTTTGCTACCAAATAAACCTGTTGGACTTTAACCTGGTGTTATGAGATTTCTTATTGTGTCCTACAACCAAAATCCATCTGGCCAGCCTGCCCCAAATCGCATGTGATTTTAGTTTTTGTACCAGTCTGCCATGTGGGACCTTGTCAAACACCATATTAAAGTCTATCCACAGCCCTTTCCTTGTCAATTATCTTTGTCACCTCTTCAAAGACTCAAAAATAAATGAATAAGACATGACCGTCCCTGTGCAAAACCATGCTGCCTGTCACTAAGTAGTCCATTTTCTTCCGAATGTGCATATATACTGTCCCTCTGTATCTTCTCCAGAAGTTCCTCCACCACTGATGTCAGGCCCACCGGTGTATAACTTCTTGAATTGTCCTTGCTTCCTTTCTAAAAAAAGGGAACAACATTTGCTATTCTCCAGTCTTCTGGAACCCTTGTTATGGTCAAGGAGGATGTGAAGATATCAGTTAACGCCCCAATTATTTCTTCCCTTGCCTCCTGGGAATAAATCCCATCTGGCCCCAGAGACTTGTCAGCCTTAATGCAATTTAGGATACTCAACATTCCTCCTTTGATATATTGACATTCTCCAGAGCATTCATACACCTACCTCTGACCTCAATATTCATCATGTCCTTCTCCTTAGTGAATACCGATACAAAGTACAAAGATCTCACCCACTCCCTGTGGTTCCACACATAATTTCCCTCCATTGTCCTACTCTTTTTCTTGCTACCCTCTTGCTGTTAATGAGTCCAAGTGTCACCTGAAGAAGGAGCCTGAGACTCCAAAAGCTTGTGCTGCCAAATAAACCGATTGGACTTTAACTTGGTATTGTGAGACTTTTTACTGTGCTTACCCCAGTCCAGCACCAGCATTTCCACATCTTGAAGACCAGGCCAGAAATAATGTCTGACGGATTCTCAGACATTCCCATCGAAGAACTGTCACATGTCTTCTGTATTCTCCACTAGTGCAGAGACTCACACTTTGGTGGTATTGTCTATAAAATCCTAGATTCCTTACAGTGCAGAGAGAGGCTATTTAACCCATCCAACCTACACTGACAACAATCCTACTCCGAGCCTATACGCATAATATCATGTATTTATCTTGCTAATCTCTCTGACAATCGGGGGCAATTTTATAAGGTCAGTCATTTTGGACTGTGGGAGGAAACTGAAGCACCCAGATGAAACCCATGTAGATATGAGGAGAATGTGCAAAATCCACCTGGACAGTGACCTGGGGCTGGAATTAAAACTGAGTCGCTGGCGCTATGATGCAGCAGTGTGAACTATGCCCCATGTCGTTCATAAGTAGCCAGGCTTCTGGGTCACTCACTGGTGAACACCCCACTTCTGATGACCCACAACAGATGAAGGAGACATTGGTATCCCAATTGTCTGGCATTCGGAGGCTGGGACATTGCTGAGCCCCAATCAGATGACCAGACTTTGGAGTTGGGCGTACCTCAGCTACTGCAGCTTCAAAAACAGAGTCAGGAACTTCAGGAGGGGATGTCAGTTACAATCCTCAGATCCTAGAGAGATGTAGAAATAACCGAATTGTCGTGATGGGAGACTTTAATTTCCCAAACATTAACTGGAATATCCCCAGGGTAGGGGGTTCGGATGGTGAGGAGTTTGTTAGGTGTGTTCAGGAGGGTTTCCTGACACAGCACATGGATAAGCCTATGAGAGGAGAGGCTGTACTTGACCTGGTGCTGGCTAATGAACCAGGACAGGTGTTGGATCTCTCGGTAGGAGAGCATCTCGGGAATGGTGATCATAATTCTATTTTCTTCACGATAGCATTGGAAAGAGATAGGATCAGGCAGGATAGGAAGGTGTTCATCTGGAGTAGGGGAAAATATGAAATCATCAGCAGGAAATTGGAAGAGTAAACTGGAAGGTGGTGTTCTTGGGGAAAAGTACTGAAGGAAGGTGGTGGATTTTCAAGGAATGTTTGTCTGGAGCTCTGCATGACAACGTTCCAGGGAGACAAGGAGGTTTTGTGGGTCAAGAGAACCGTGGTGCAGAAAGATTGTGATGAACCGAGTTAGGAAGAAAAGAAAGTTGTACAATAGGTTCAGGGAGCTAGGGGATGTTGAGGATCTAGAGGGATATAAGACTTGTAGAAGGGAGCTTAAAAAGGAAATTAGAAGAACCGGAAGGGGTCACGAGAAGGCTTTGGCGGGTAGGATTAAGAAGAATCCCAAGGCTTTCTACAAATACGTGAAGAGTAAAAGGATAAGAAGACAAGGGATAGGACCTATAAAAGGTGAAGAGGGAAAAGTCTGTGTGCAACCAGAAGAAATGGCAGAAGTGCTTAAGAAGTACTTTGCCTCAGTATTCACAGTAGAAAGTGATCTGGGAGGATGTACTACAGGAATGCGGCAAACTGAAAAGATTGGGCATGTGTACGTTAAGAAAGAGGATGTGTTGGAACTGTTAAATTCCATCAAGGTAGATAAGTCGCCGGGTCTGGATGGGATGTACCCCAGGTTACTGTGGGAGGTGAGGGAAGTGATTGCAGAGCCCCTGGCGATGATCTTTGCATCGTTGATGGAGACGGGAGAGGTTCCGGAAAATTGGAGGATTGCAGATGTGGTGCCTATTTTCAAGAAGGGGAACAGGGATAGCCTAGGCAATTACCGACCAGTGAGTCTGACCTCAGTGGGGTTGGTAAGTTGATGGAGAGGATTCTGAGAGATAGGATTTATGAGCATTTAGAGAAATTCAACATGATCAGGAATAGTCAACAAAGAACAAAGAACAAAACAGCACGGGAAACAGGCCCTTCAGCAAACGAGCCTGTGCTGCCACCCCGATGTTCCCACCTCTACCCGTGATCCCTGTCCATGTTTATAGATCTATGGATTAAAAAGCAAATTTGAGACAATATAGAGAGAATTTGTTTTGCCAAATCTTTGGGATGTGGGAGGAAACCGGAGCACCCAGAGAAAACCCATGCAAGCATTGGGAGAATGCGCAAACTCCCACAGACACAAGCCCAAATACATGTATCTGCATAGCATAGCGATAGTCACTGAGCTGTTGCCCATCAAATGGTCCAGGTCAAGCGTACACTAACGACGTGAAGCACTAGTATTCTCTCGAAAAAAAAAGATCCAAGAGCAGCCCTCTCACGACCCATCGCGTGTATGCCCCTTGTTAGACAACAAGGTGGACCAAAGCACCTGTAGGATAAAAACAAGTACATCAATATCATCATCTATTTACACACTTCCCAGGGATTCCCAAGGCTCATGATCCCTATTTTAAATCAGTTTTCTATACCCCTCCATTCCCATTCTGTTCATGTGCCCATCTAAGTATTTCTTAAATAACTCCAGAGTACCTGCCTCCACCACTTTACTTGGCAGCGCATTCCATACCCCCACCACCCTCTGTGTGAAAAAACTCCCTCCAGCATCCAAATTAAATCTTACCCCCCACACCCTAAGCCCGTGACCCCTCGTGCTATTTGAATCCATCCTAGGAAAAAGCTTAACCCTGTTTACTCTATCTATCCCCTTCAAAATCTTGTACACCTCTATTAGATCTCCTCTGAGTCTACATCTTTCTAAGGAAAACAGTCCCAATTTGCCTAACCTCTCCTCGTAACTAAGACCTTCTATACCAGGCAGCATCCTGATAAACCTCCTGTGCACTCTCTCCAGACTCTCCACGTCCTTCCGGTAGTAAGGCGACCAGAACTGGACGCAGTATTCCAAATGAGGTCTAACCAACGTTTTATACAACTGCAACACTAAAAGCCAGCTCTTGTACTCTATACCCCTTCCTATAAAGGCTAGCATACTATATGCTTTCTTCACAACCTTCTCCTCTTGCTCTGCCACCTTCAGAGACTTGTGCACCTGCACCCCCAGGTCTCTCTGCATTTCTATACTCTTAATAGGTCTACCCTTTATCATATACCTCCCCTCTGCATTCTTTCTCCCGAAATGCATCACCTCACATTTATCAGGATTGAATTCCATCTGCCATCTATCTGCCCAAGCTACCAGCCTATCTATGTCCTGCTGCATTGTCTGACAATGCTCCTCACTATCCGCAAGTCCAGCCATCTTTGTATCATCTGCAAACTTGCTGATCACTCCACTTACTCCCTCTTCCAAGTCATTTATATATATTACAAATAGAAGAGGTCCCAGTACCGAGGCCTGCGGCACACCACTAGTGACCAACCTCCAGCGAGAAAAACACCCTTCCACTATTACTCTCTGTCTCCTATTACTAAGCCAGTTACTTATCCATCTAGCTACCTGTCCTTGTATCCCATGAGCTTTAACCTTCTTAACTAACCTCCCATGAGGGACTTTGTCAAAAGCCTTACTGAAATCCATATAGACGACATGAACGGCTCGCTGCCCCAGGGATCTGTTCTGGAACCCCTGCTGTTTGTTATTTTCATAAATGACCTGGATGAGGAAGTGGAGGGATGGGTTAGTAAGTTCACCGACGATACAAAGGTTGGTGGTGTTGTGGATAGTCTGGAGGGATGTCTGAAGTTGCAGCGAGACATAGATAGGATGCAAGACTGGGCGGAGAAGTGGCAGATGGACTTCAATGCGGATAAATGGGTGGTGGTCCATTTTGGCAGGACTAATATGATGAAGGAGTACAATATCAAGGGTAGGGATCTTGGCAGTGTTGAGGAGCTGAAGGATCTTGGGGTCCAGGTCCATAGGACTCTTAAATCTGCCCTGCAAGTGGAGGATGTGGTGAAGAAGGCATATGGTGTACTGGCCTTTATTAATAGAGGGATTGAGTTTAGGAGTCGGGAGGTAATGCTGCAACTTTGTAAGACCCTTGTCAGACCCCCCTTGGAGTGTTGGGTGCAGTTCTGGTCGCCTCACTATAGGAAGGATGTGGAAGCTATTGAGAGGGTGCAGAGGAGATTTACAAGTATGTTGCCTGGATTGGGGGGCATGCCTTATGAAGATAGGTTGAGGGAGCTGGGACTGTCTTCTCCCTGGAGAGACGAAGGTTGAGAGGCGACCTGATAGAGGTTTATAAGATGTTGAGGGGAATACATAGAATGGATTCTCGGAGGCTATTTCCCAGGGCTGAAGTGGTCACTACGAGAAGACACAGGTTTAAGGTGCTGGGGGGCAAGTACAGAGGAGATGTTATAAGTAAGTGGTGAGTGAATGGAATCGGTTGCCGTCAGTGGTGGTAGAGGCAAACTCGCTGGGGTCTTTTAAGAGATTTCTGGATGAGTACATGGGATTTAATGGGATTGGGAGTTGCAGATAGTTCGATGGTCTGGTAAGTATAGAAAAGATAGGGAATAGGGTAGATGTGATAGGGTATAGATAGGGAATGGCGGAGATCCTGAATGAATACTTTGCGTCGGTATTCATGAAGGAGAGGAGCTTGTTGACAGCTCCTGTCTCTGAGGGAGCTTTGGACCAGTTGAGGGAAATATCCATACCAAGGGAGGAAGTGTTAGAGCTTCTAGGTAGTATTAAAACTGATAAATCTCCAGGCCCTGATGGCATTTATCCCAGGCTGCTTAGGGAGGTGCGAGGTGAAATTGCTGGGCCTCTGACGCAAATCTTTGTCTCTTCCTTGGACACAGGTGAGGGCCCAGAGGACTGGAGAATAGCTAATGTTGTACCGTTGTTTAAAAAGGGTAGTAGGGATAACCCTGGAAATTATAGGCCGGTAAGTTTGATGTTAGTTGTAGGGAAGCTGTTGGAGGGGATTCTTAGAGATAGGATGTATAGGCACTTAGAGCGTTCGATGTGATTAGGGATATGCAGCATGGATTTGTTAAGGGGAGTCATGCCTTACAAATCTGGCAGAATTTTTTGAGGAGGTGACGAAAACGGTGGACGAAGGACGAGCCATTGATGTCGTCTATATGGATTTTAGTAAGGCGTTTGACAAAGTCCCTCATGGGAGGTTAGTCGAGAAGGTCAAGGCTAATAGGATACAAGGACGGGTAGCTAGACGGATAAGTAACTGACTTGGTAATAGGAGACAGAGAGTAATAGTGGAAGGGTGTTTCTCTGGCTGGAGGTCGGTCACTAGTGGTGTGCCGCAGGGCTCGGTACTGGGACCTCTTCTATTTGTAATATATATAAATGACTTGGAAGAGGGAGTAAGTGGAGTGATCAGCAAGTTTGCAGACGATACAAAGATGGCTGGACTTGCGGATAGTGAGGAGCATTGTCAGGCGATGCAGCAGGACATAGATAGGCTGGTAGCTTGGGCAGACAGATGGCAGATGGAATTCAATCCTGATAAATGTGAGGTGATGCATTTCGGGAGAAAGAATGTAGAGGGGAGGTATATGATAAAGGGTAGACCTATTAAGAGTATAGAAACGCAGAGAGACCTGGGGGTGCAGGTGAACAAGTCTCTGAAGGTGGCAGAGCAAGAGGAGAAGGTTGTGAAGAAAGCATATAGTATGCTAGCCTTTATAGGAAGGGGTATAGAGTACAAGAGCTAGCCTTTAATGTTGCGGTTGTATAAAACGTTGGTTAGACCTCATTTGGAATACTGCATCCAGTTCTGGTCGCCTTACTACTGGAAGGACGTGGAGACTCTGGAGAGAGTGCAGAGGAGGTTTACCAGGATGCTGCCTGGTATGGAAGGTCTGAGTTACGAGGAGAGATTAGGCAAATTGGGACTGTTTTCCTTAGAAAGACGTAGACTTAGAGGAGATCTAATAGAGGTGTACAAGATTATGAAGGGGATAGATAGAGTAAACAGGGTTAAGCTTTTTCCTAGGATGGACTCAAATAGCACGAGGGGTCACGGGCTTAGGGTGAGGGGGGTAAGGTATAATTTGGATGCTAGAGGGAGTTTTTTCACACAGAGGGTGGTGGGGGTATGGAATGCGCTGCCAAGTAAAGTGGTGGAGGCAGGTACTCTGGAGTTATTTAAGAAATACTTAGATGGGCACATGAACAGAATGGGAATGGAGAGGTATAGAAAACTGATTTAAAATAGGGATCATGAGCCTTGGGAGTCCCTGGGAAGTGTGTTAATAGATGATGATATTGATGTACTTGTTTTTATCCTACAGGTGCTTTGGTCCACCTTGTTGCCTAACGAGGGGCATACACGCGATGGGTCGTGAGAGGGCTGCTCTTGGATCGTTTTCGAGAGTATCCTAGTGCTTCACGTCGTTTGTGTACGCTTGACCTGGACCATTTGATGGGCAACACGACAGCTCAGTGACTATCGCTGTGCTGTGCAGATACATGTATTTGGGCTTGTGTCTGTGGGAGTTTGCGCATTCTCCCCGTGCTTGCGTGGGTTTTCTCTGGGCGCTCCCGTTTCCTCCCACATCCCAAAGATGTGCTCTTAGGCTAATTGGGAAAACAAATTCTCCCTAAATTGTCTCAAATTTGGTTTTTAATCCATAGATCTGTAAACATGTACAGGGATCGCGGGTAGAGGTGGGAACATTGGGGTGACGGTGCGGGCTCGTTGGGCCAAAGGGCCTGTTTCCTGTGCTGTTTTGTTCTTTGTTCTTTGTTCATGATCGGCACAACTTGTGGGCTGAAGGGCCTGTTTGTGCTGTAGTGTTCTATGTTCTATTGCATTAATCCCATTACCTTCTTTCCAAAGCAATCATGCCAACACTCCAAGTCAAACAGACCAACATTACAAGAGGGTAATCCCATTGGAGACCATAGTGCAAGATGACACAGGCCTCCATGGCACAGGCACTTGTGGACATCCAAGGGTGCCAACACTAGAGAGTCGCTCCAGCTCCTCGAGCATCCATGGGAAGGGGAAAGATCAGCTGGTGCAGACCCCAGGATCTTCCACCCAGTATACCTGGGAGTGTCCAGCTGATCTAACCCCCTTCCCAATTTCTCCACCCCCACTATGTGACGAACAAAACTCCAGCACTGAACAGCAAGGAGCTTGGCACACCAGGTCCTCCAGGTCTCGGTCCTTTAGAGGACGCTTGCCAAGATCATCTCAGCCAGTACGGTGTTGCAGACGTCCAAGCCATCTCCATCCTGGGATAGATCCTGGGGAAACACCAAGGGTTAGGAAGATAAAGAAATTATAATATCACTGACTGGGCCTGAGTGTTCTTAGCTGCCAGTACATAGTGAGCATTATATTATTACATAAGAACCTTTATATTGCAATAAACCTAAGCTCTTGCTCCCTCTTAGGGCCTCCCTGCTCTCATTCAATTGCTCCATAATCTCCCCTACACAGAGCGGCCTCTACCTCAATTGGAAAGGCTGGATTCTGACGTATAGTGCTGCTTTTGTGAGAATGGCAGCTCACTAGTTTGTGTTCCCTCACACTGACAGGACATCCAGTATTACCCATGCCATGGGGAACCACACTTTCTATTTGTGGTCAAGCCCACCACTTGGGCTTGTTGCAAGTTGCTTGGGTAAGTATAAACTCAGCAAAGGGAACCGAGAGGGTACACTCCCAGTGAGAGCCTTACCCCTGTCACACACAAGCCCAGTGGCACCCTCATTGGCTCAGTCTGATGGAGGGGTTGGGGTCAGAAGTCAATGCGACTGGGTTTGTGGGAGAGGAGAGGGGGAGTTGGTTGGTGCAGTGGGAGGGGGAGGACGAGTTTGGAGGTCGGCGCAGACGGCTGGTTCGATGTGATTTGGGGTCAATGTGAGTAAGGTTTACAGATGTTTCCATGGTGACAGTGACTATTCATCATGGTTCTGTCTCGCCAGTTTAATTCTGCTTTTCTTGCGGCAAGGTTCGGTTCTGACGTCTCCACTTTGCTCTTCGGTTTTTGAACCAAACCTGTCAATAGACAGCAGAGTGAGGTTACCAACCAAAACTGGATGCCGGCAGCACGTTGGCTACTCCTGGTTATTGTTAAGCTGCAATCCATGTAAACACATCAAATCCACCACAATCTCAGTTCTGCACTAGGCATCATATTACTGGACACACCACACCGCTGTGAGGCTCTGACAGATAATGATCAGGTGAAAAGCCCCCATTGTGACTAACCCTTCTTGACCCATGAATTATAGAACGTAGAACACAAACAGGCCCTTCAGCCCATAAGTTGCGCCGATCATATCCACATCTACCAGGCCATAGAATTATCTGCAATTCCCAATCCCATTCAATCCCATATACTCATCCAGAAGTCTTTTAAAAGAACCCAGCGAATTCGCCTCTACCACCATCGACGGCAGCTGATTCCATTCACTCACCACCCTCTGAGTGAAAAACTTACCCCTAACATCTCCTCTGTACTTGCCCCCCAGCACCTTAAACCCGTGTCCTCTTGTAGTGACCATTTCAGCCCTGAGAAATAGCCAGTGAATCAAAACACTTCTTCCCTCCCCCTTCTATTAGGCTCATCTTTAATTCTTCTTGCTGCTTAACGCTATGCCTCTTGGTGTTTGGCTCAGATCACAATCCACAGCAGATTATTTTTGATATTCTCTATTTTAATTTGGATTTCAATTCCATTAACTCGCTCAGCAGAACATTATTCCTGTTTCCACCTATGCCATTGGTTCGTACAGGGAACATTAAAGCAGGTTCATCTCCAGCCACAAGGAGATGTCCTTAACCCTAACACCAGGCACGATGCACACCCCCCTGCAATTCTGTGTCCCAGCTACTGTTCCGCTGAGTGTACTGTCTCCCATCACTCTTCACTCTCTTAATTGAATAGCATTTTTTACTTTGGTGCCTTGCTCAGTTGGTTTATCCACCCTGCTGTCTTTGTTCTCATCCGTACTGGTGGCAGATACATTGTCAATATCAAGATCCTTTTCAATTGCAGCTAGAGATGGACAGTATATGCTGATCAGAATGATACCCACATCCCAAATCTGACAGGATCAGCAGAATATAATTCATCAAAGTCATGAAATAGTGGAGTTTTGATGAAAGGTCATGACTCTCCTTAACTCTGATTCACTCTCCGCAAATCCTCTGAGTTTTTCCAGCATTTTCTGTTTACTAGATGCACAGACAGTGTTTTGTGTGAATTAGACATTGGTCCTGAAATGATCTTTTGCCATCTTGAATCTGATCCTTTGTACTACCATCTTTAAACTTGATTTCTGGCTATGTGCTATGCATATGAAGTTAATAAAGTTAATTCGCTGGTTAAAAGGAAAAAGGAGGCTTATGTCAGGATGAGGCTTGAAGGCTCAGTTAGTGCACTGGATAGCTATAGATTAGCCAGGAGGAAGCTAAAGAGTGAGTTGAGAAGAGCTAAAAGGGGACACAAGAAGACTTTGGCTGATAGGATCAAGGAGAATCCTAAAGCTTTCTTTAGATATGTTAAGAATAGAAGATTGGTTAGGGCAAGATTAGGGCCAATCAGAGACAGCAGTGGGAAGTTGTGAGTGGAGCCTGAAGAGGTTGGAGAGGCACTGAACAAATATTTCTCTCCAGTATTCACGCAGGGAGATGTAAATGTAGTTGTGGAGAACACTGGGATACAGGGTTGCAAACTGGAAAGTATTGAAGTAGATAAAGAGGAGGTGCTAGATATTCTTGAGGGTTTGAAGTTAGATAAGTCCCCTGGGCCGGACGGGATTTACCCTAGGATTCTCTGGGAGGCGAGAGAGGCGATTGCAGTGCCTCTGGCTCTGATCTTCAGGTCATCGTTGGTTACGGGTATAGTGCCAGAAGACTGGAGGATAGCGAATGTAGTCCCATTGTTCAAGAAGGGGAATAGAGACTTTCCGGGGAATTACGGGCCGGTGAGTCTTACTTCTGTTGTGGGCAAAGTATTGGAGCGAATTATTAGGGATAGGATTTACAGTTATTTAGAGAGAAATGAATTGATTGGGGATAGTCAGCATGGTTTTGTGAAGGGTAGGTCGTGCCTTACTAACCTCATTGAGTTTTTGAAAAAGTGACTAAAGAGGTGGATGGGGGTAAGGCGGTTGATGTGGTATATATGGACTTTAGTAAGGCGTTTGATAAGGTGGCCCATGGAAGACTTCTGCAGAAAACGCAGATGTATGGGATAGAGGGTGATTTAGCTAATTGGGTTAGGAATTGGCTAGCAGATAGAGACAGAGGGTGGTGGTTGATGGGAGATATTCATCTTGGAGTTCGGTGACAAGTGGTGTACCTCAGGGGTCTGTTTTGGGGCCCCTGCTGTTTGTAATTTTTATAAATGATCGGGATGAGAGTATTGAAGGATGGATTAGTAAATTTGCAGATGACACTAAAGTCGGTGGAGTGGTAGATAGTGAAGAGGGGTGTTATAGTTTGCAGAGCGACTTGGACAAGTTGCAGAGCTGGGCCGAGAGGTGGCAAATGGAGTTTAATGTGGAAAAGTGTGAGGTAATGCACTATGGCAGGAATAATAAATGTGTAGAGTATAGGGCTAATGATAGGATTCTTAATAGTGTTGATGAACAGAGGGATCTTGGTGTATGTGTGCATAGATCCCTGAAAGTAGGCAGTCAAGTCGATAAGGTTGTTAAGAAGGCATATGGAGTCTTAGCTTTTATTGGTCGGGGGATTGAATTTCGGAGCTGCAACGTCATGTTGCAACTGTACAAAACTCTAGTGCGGCCGCACTTGGAGTATTGTGTGCAGTTCTGGTCCCCGCATTATAAGAAAGATGTGGAGGCATTGGAGAGGGTACAGAGGAGGTTTACCAGGATGTTGCCTGGTATAGAGGGCAGGTCTTATGAAGAGAGGCTGAGGGATTTGAGGTTGTTTTCATTAAAAAGAAGGCGGCTAAGAGGAGACCTTATTGAAACATATAAGATGATTAGAGGTTTAGATAGGGTGGACAGTGATAGCCTTTTCCTAGGATGGAGAAAGCTAGCACGAGGGGACATAGCTTTAAATTAAGGGGTGGTAGTTATAGGATGGATGTCAGAGGTAGGTTCTTTACCAGAGGGTGGTAAGGGTATGGAATGCCCTGCCTGCTGCAGTTGTAGATGCGCCAAGTTTGGTGGCGTTTAAGAGGTTAGTAGATAAGTTTATGGACGAAAAGGTTTAGGTTGGAGGGTCATTGCTTTTTCCTAATTGGTCGGCGCAACATCGAAGGCCGAAGGGCCTGTTCTGCGCTGTAATGTTCTATGTTCTATGTTCTATATGAAGATATTAAAACTCACTTGCAAATCTTGAGCGTATCATTCAAGCTGACGCCTCAAGTGCCGACTGAAAGAATGCTGTATTGTCACAGCTGCTGTCATTCTAATGAAGTGTTAAAACCAAGGCTCTGTCTCACCTTTAAACTGAGTGTAAAAAATCCCAACGCACTATTTTGAAGAAAATCAGAAGTCCCAGCCAATGTTTACCCCTCAATTGCTGCTGCATTTTGTACCTTACCACAGTAATGACACTTCCAAAAATATTTCATTATTCATAAAATGTTCAGATGAAGTAATGTTAGGATGCATAAAAGTGCAAATCTTTTCATTCTTTCTTGAGAAAGTGATTGGGAGTAAAGGGTGAGGAATGAAGGATCGAGGTGGACGGATCCACGGACTAGATGACTGGATTAACGGTGATGAGGTGATAGATCAGGAAGATGACTTCAGGAGTTTAACTGGAATTGTAAGAGTTCAGGGAAGAGGTCAGGAGGGAGGGATCAGTGATTCCCTTACCTCTACTCTTTCCTCCCGCAGTTGTACTTGTTTGGCCAGCTGTTCCCGGCTCACGACATCTGGGTACTGGTTGTGTTGGAAGAAGTCCTCCAGGGTTGCTAGCTGCTCCTCAGTAAAGATGGTTCGATGACGGCGAGTGCGTTTGTAGAGCTGATGAGATTCATGGAGCGCTCTCATTGGCCCAGCTACCTGCAACAGAGGTGGGGCCAGCATTTGGACCCAGTGAGAGTCACACACTGACCCAGGATTAATGTCAGTGAGAGAGTGTGATAGTCATTGACATAACAGGAGTGACCCATTCAGGCCCCCAAACTATTCCAGTCCTCATTGGTGATCTCGATCTCTATCTCATCTAATTATGTTGTTCCCATAGCTCTTAACATCCTTGCTTAACAAAACCCTAACATTCTCAAAAGCAAAATTCTCAATAAATTCTACTGTCTCCTACCTCCTCTTCAAGTCCCAACTGCTTTCCATAGGGTTGTCTCCACTGCATGTATTCTCAGCTTCAACTTTAACCAGGTCTTATGAAGAGAGGCTGAGGGATTTGAGGTTGTTTTCGTTAGAAAGAAGGCGGCTAAGAGGAGACCTTATTGAAACATATAAGATGATTAGAGGTTTAGATAGGGTGGACAGTGATAGCCTTTTTCCTAGGATGGAGAAAGCTAGCACAAGGGGACACAGCTTTAAATTAAGGCGTGGTAGTTATAGGATGGATATCAGAGGTAGGTTCTTTACCCAGAGGGTGGTAAGGGTATGGAATGTCCTGCCTGCGTCAGTTGTAGATGTGCCAGGTTTGGTGGCATTTAAGAGGTTAGTAGATAAGTTTATGGAAGAAAAGAGAATGGTTTAGGTTGGAGGGTCATTGCTTTTTCCTAATTGGTCGGTGCAACATCGAAGGCCGAAGGGCCTGTTCTGCGCTGTAATGTTCTATGTTCTATGTTCTAATAGTCTCCAAGCCCATGTAAACAACATTAATACTTTTTCATGTGAGTTACCTCCTCTAAAATGTACGACTAGATTCAGTGGACAACATTTGTAAATCCACACTAGCTCCCTCTGATCACTTCATATTTATTCAAGTGTTCACTAATACTATCCCCAACAACAGATTTGAATAAATGGGTAATAGAACCATCAATATTGAATGAAGCCATTTTGCCTCATTCTCTGGAAAGGAAAGGATAATCCACTAACACGGCTTACAGGATGAGCTGTGAGGAAGATGTAGAGATGCTTCAGCGTGATTTGGAAAAGCTGAGTGAGTGGACAAATGCATGGTAGATGCAGTATAATATGGATAAATGTGAGGTTATCCACTTTAGTAGCAAAACAGGAAGGCATTTATTATTTGAATTGAGAGAGGTGGATATGCTGCAAAACCTTGTGTCCTCATACATCAGTTGCTGAAAGTTCAGGTACAGCACGCAGTAAAGAAGACAAATGGTATATTGGCCTTCATAGCGAAAGTGTTTGAGTATAGGAATAAGAACAAAGAAAATTACAGCACAGGAACAGGCCCTTCAGCCCTCCAAACCTGCACCAACCATGCTGCCCGACTGAACTAAAACCCCTTACCCTTCTGGGGATCATATCCTTCCATTCTCATCCCATTCAAGGATTTGTCAAGAAACTCTTTGGAAGTCACTACCATATCTGCTTTCACTACCTTCCCCGGCAGCATGTTCCAGGCACCCACCACTCTCTAGGTAAAAAAAATTGCCTCATACATCTCCTTTAAATTGTGCCCCTCACATCTTAAAGCTATGTACTCAAGTAATTGACTCTTTCCCTGTGGGGAAAAAGTTTCTGACTATCCACTCTGTCTATGCCCCTCAATCTTGCAGGTTTCTATCAGATCTCCCCTCAATCACCATCGTTCCAGTGAGAACAAATCAAGTTTCTCCAACTTCTCCTCATAGTTAATGCCCTCCATACAGGCAACAACCTGGTAAATCTTTTCTGTACCCTCCAAAGCCTCCACCTTTTCTTGGTAGTGTGGCGAGTGGAATTGAACACTATATTCCAAGTGTGGCATGACTGAAGTTCTATAAAGCTGCAACATGATTTGCCAATTTTTAAACTCAGTGCCCTGGGTGATGAAGGTGAGGATGCTGTATGCCTTCTTAACTACTTTCTCCACCTGTGTTGCATTTTCAGTGACCTGTTTACCTGTACACTCAGCCTCTCTGCCCATCAATACTCTTTAGGGTTCTGTCATTTATGATGTATTTCCTATTATATTGGATTTTCCAAAATGCATTACTTCAGATTTGTCTGGATTAAACTCCATCTGCTATCTCTCCACCCAAGTCTCCAACCGACCTAATATTCTGCTGTATCCTCTGATGAACCTCATCACTATCCGCAAATCTATCAACATTTGTGTTGTCCACAAACTTACTAATCATACCAGCTACATTTTCCTTCAAATTATTTATATATATTACAAACAGCAAAGGTCCCAGCATTGATCCTTGAGGAACGCCTTTTGTCATAGCTCTTCATTCAGAAATGTACCTTCTGTCTTCTATGACTGAGCCAGTTTTGTATCCACCTTGCCAGCTCACTTCTGATCCCATGCATCTTCACTTTCTCTACCAGTCTGCCATGAGGGACCTTGTCAAAGGCCTTACTGAAGTCCATGTAGACAACATCCACTGCCCTACCCTCATCAATCATCTTCATCACTTCCTTGAAAAATTCGATCAAGTCAGTTAGACATGACCTCCCCTTCATAAAACTGTGTTGCCTCTCGTGAATATGTCCACTTATTTCCAAGTGGGAGTAAATCTTGCGTCGCAGAATCCTCTCCAATAATTTCCCTACCACTGATATAAGGCTCACCGCCTGTAATTACCTGGATTATTCTTGCTACCCTTCTCAAACAAAGGAACAACATTGGCTATTCTCCAAACCTCTGAGACCTCCCCTGTAGCCAGTGAGGATATAAAGATTTCTCTCAAGGCCTCAGCAATTTCCTCCCTTGCTTTTTTCAGTATTCTGGGGTATATCCCATCGAGCCCTTGTCTACCTTAACGTTTCTCAGGAACCCAATACCTCCTCCTTTTGATCTCAAAATGATGCAAACAATCTACACACCCTTTCCCAGACTCATCATCCACCAAGTCCTTCTCTTTGGTGAATACTGATGCAAAGTACTCAAAGAACAAAGAAGAACAAAGAAAATTACAGCACAGGAACAAGCCCATTGGCCCTCCAAGCCTGTACTGACCATGCTGCTGGCTGAACTAAAACGCCTGACCCTTCCGGGGACCATAACCCTCCATTCCCACCCTATTCATGTATTTGTCCAGAAGAACCTTAAAACTCAGTCTCGTATCTGCTTCCACTACCTTCCCTGGCAGCAAGTTCCAGGCACCCATCACCCTCTGCCTAAAAAATCTTGCCTCGTACATCTCCTTTAAACTTTGCCCCTTGCACCTTAAACCCATATAATTGAATCTTCCACCCTGAGAAAAAGCTTTGACTATCCACTCTTTCCATGTCCCTCATAATCTTGTAGACATCTACAAGGTTTCCCCTCAACTTCTGTCATTCCAGTGAGAACAAACCAAATTTCCTCAAACTCTCTTCATAGCTAATGCCCTCCAAACCAGGCAACATCCTGGTAAATCTTTTCTTACACTCTCCAAAGCTCTTTCTGGTAGTATGGTGATCAGAATTGAACACTATATTCCAAGTGCAGCCTAACTAAGATTCTGTAAAGCTGCAACATAACTTGCCAATTTTTAAACTCAATGCCCTGGCCAATGAAAGTAAGCATGCCAAATGCCTTCTTGACTTCTTTTCCACCTGTGTTGCCATTTTTGGTGGCGTGCTTACCCGTACATCCAAATCCTTTGCCTATCATGTTTGGTGGCGTGCTTACCCGTACATCCAAATCCTTTGCCTATCATTTTTGGTGGCGTGCTTACCCGTACATCCAAATCCTTTGCCTATCATCCTTTACCTTGCCAGCACGAGGGGACACAGCTTTAAATTAAGGGGTATGAGTTATAGGACGGATATCAGAGGTAGGTTCTTTACTCAAAGAGTGATTAGGGAGTGGAATGCCCTGCCTGCAGCTGTTGTAGATGCGCCAAGTTTGGTGGCGTTTAAGAGGTTAATTGATAAGTATATGGAAGAGAAGGGAATGGTTTAGTTTGGAGGGGCATTGCTTTTTATTTTGGTCGGCACAACATCGAAGGCCGAAGGGCCTGTTCTGTGCTGTATTGTTCTATGTTCTATGTTCTATGTTCTATCAATACTCCGAAGGGTTCTGCCATTTACTATATGTTTCCTATCTATATTAAACCTTCCAAAATGCATTACCTCACATTTGTCCAGATTAAACTCTATCTGCCATTTCTTTGCCCACTCATTTAGTACCTTGCCTATTTCCTCTGGCTCCAAGCATAGATTCCCTCCCCTGTTCTTGAATGGGCCAATCCTTTCCCTGGCTACCCTCTTGCACTTTATATATGTATAAAAAACCTTGGGATTTTCCTTAATCCTGTTAATCAATGTTTTCTCGTGACTCTTTTTAACCCTCCTTACTCCTTGCTTAAGTTTCTTTCTACTTTCCTTGTATTCCACACTTGCTTTGTGTGTTCCCAGCTCCCAGCTTACAAATGCTTCCTTTCTCTCTTTGACTAGTCTCACAGTATTTCTCGTCATCCAAGGTTCCCAAAACTTACCACACTTATTTTCATCCTTACGGTCCTGAATCCCCATCAACTTATACTTGAAAGCCTCCCACATACCAGATGTTGATTTGCTCTTAAATATCTGCCTCCAATCTACATTCTTCAGTTCCTGCTGAATATTGTTGTAATTAGCATTGCCCCAGTTTAGCACCTTAACTTGAGGACTACACTTATCTTTATCCATCAGTACATTAAAGCTTATTGAATGGTAGTCACTATTCCCGAACTGCTACCACATCGATCACCTGGCGGGGCTTATTCCCTAGTACCAGGTACAGTATACTCCTTCTCTCATTGAATTATCTACGTATTGTTTCTTAGAAATTGTAGAAACCCTACTGTACAGAAAGAGGCCATTCAGCCCATTGAGTCTGCACTGACCACAATCTCACCCTAGCTCTATGCCCATATGTATTTTACCCACTAATCCCTCTAACCTACACATCTCAGGACACTAAGGGGCAATTTTATTAGCATGGCCAGTCAACCTAACCCGCACATCTTTGGACTCTGGGAGGAAACCGGAGCACCCGGAAGAAACTGATGCAGAAATGAGGAAAATGTGTAAACTCCACACAGACAGTGACCCAAGGGAATTGAATCTGGGTCCCTGGAGCTGTGAAGCAGCAGTGCTAACCACTGTGCCACCGTGCTGTCCTCCTGGATGCTCTTGACAAGGTCTGCCCTATCCATGACTCTACCACTGTGAACCCCAGTCAATATAGGGGAAGTTAAAATCTCCCACCAAAACAATCTATTACTTTTACATCTTGCCAAAATCTGCCTGCATATCTGTTCCTCTATTTCCTGCTGGCAGTTGGGTGGCCTTTAGTTAACATTATGATTGCATCTTTCCTATTCCTGAGCTCTACCCTTACTGCCTTGCTGTATGAACCCTCCGAGGTTTCCTCCCGCAGTACAAAGAACAAAACAGCACGGGAAACAGGCCCTTTGGCCCAACGAGCCCACGCCGCCACCCCGATGTTCCCACCTCTACCCGCGATCCCTGTCCATGTTTATAGATCTATGGATTAAAAAACCAAATTTGAGACAATTTAGGGAGAATTTGTTTTGCCAGTTAGCCTAAGAGCACATCTTTGGGATGTGGGAGGAAACCGGAGCACCCGGAGAAAACCCACGCAAGCGTGGGGAGAATGCGCAAACTCCCACAGAACATAGAACATAGAACATAGAACATTACAGCACAGAACAGGCCCTTCAGCCTTCGATGTTGCGCCGACCAATATAAAAAGCAATGCCCCTCCAAACTAAACCATTCCCTTCTCTTCCATATCCTTATCAACTAACCTCTTACACGCCACCAAACTTGGCGCATCTACAACTGCTGCAGGCAGGGCATTCCACTCCCGAACCACCCTTTGGGTAAAGAACCTACCTCTGATCTCCGTCCTATAACTATCACCCCTTAATTTAAAGCTGTGTCCCCTTGTGCTAGCTTTTTCCATCCTAGGAAAAAGTCTATCACTATCCACCCTATCTAAACCTCTAATCATCTTATATGTTTCGATTAGGTCCCCTCTTAGCCGCCTCCTTTCTAACGAAAACAACCTCAAATCCCTCAGCCTCTCTTCATAAGACCTGCCTCCATACCAGGCAACATCCTGGTAAACCTCCTCTGTACCCTCTCCAATGCCTCCCCATCTTTCTTATAATGTGGGGACCAGAACTGCACACAATACTCCAAGTGCGGCCGCACTAGAGTTTTGTACAGTTGCAACATGACGTTGCGGCTCCGAAATTCAATCCCCCTACCAATAAAAGCTAAGATTCCATATGCCTTCTTAACAACCTTATCGACTTGACTGCCTAATCGACTCAACAGACACAGGCCCAAATCCACCTATGATATTTGGAAAAAAAAGTCCCTTTTGCAAAGTAGCACTTTCTTGGGCATTTTCAAAGTCAGGTCCTTTGCCAAAAAGTGTTCTGAAAAACGAGTTCCCAAGTGCTCAAAAACGAGTTAGGCAAACTGGGACTGTTTTCCTTAGAAAGACGTAGACTTAGAGGAGATCTAATAGAGGTGTACAAGATTTTGAAGGGGATAGATAGAGTAAACAGGGTTAAGCTTTTTCCTAGGATGGACTCAAATAGCACGAGGGGTCACGGGCTTAGGGTGAGGGGGGTAAGGTATAATTTGGATGCTAGAGGGAGTTTTTTCACACAGAGGGTGGTGGGGGTATGGAATGCGCTGCCAAGTAAAGTGGTGGAGGCAGGTACTCTGGAGTTATTTAAGAAATACTTAGATGGGCACATGAACAGAATGGGAATGGAGGGGTATAGAAAACTGATTTAAAATAGGGATCATGAGCCTTGGGAGTCCCTGGGAAGTGTGTAAATAGATGATGATATTGATGTACTTGTTTTTATCCTACAGGTGCTTTGGTCCACCTTGTTGTCTAACGAGGGGCATACACGTGATGGGTCGTGAGAGGACTTCTCTTTGACCTTTTTCCGAGAGTATCCTACTGCTTCACATCATTAGTGTACGCTTGACCTGGACCATCTGATGGGCAACACGACAGCTCAGTGACTCTAAGCTGTGCTATGCAGATACATGGATTTGGGCCTGTGTCTGTGGGAGTTTGCGCATTCTCCCCGTGCTTGCGTGGGTTTTCTCCGGGCGCTCCGGTTTCCTCCCACATCCCAAAGATGTGCTCTTAGGCTAATTGGCAAAACAAATTCTCCCTAAATTGTCTCAAATTTGGTTTTAAATCCATAGATCTATAAACATGGACAGGGATCGCGTGTAGAAGTGGGAACATCGGCGTGGGCTCGTTGGGCCGAAGGGCCTGTTTCCCATGCTGTTTTGTTCTTTGTTCTTTGATATTCTCCTTAACCAGTAGTGCAACTCTCCCATCCCTTTTACATCCCCCTCTATGATGCCTGGAACATATGGCTTTATAGCTATATGTTGAGCTGCACTATCTTCCTATTCCTAGCCTCAGTGGCGTGTGGCACAGAGAGTAATCCTGAGATGACAGCTGTAGAGGTCCTGCTGTTTAATTTTCTACCTAACTCCCTAAACAGCTATTGCAGGACATCATCACTCTTCCTGCCTATGTCGTTAATATCAATACATATCACGACCTCTGCTGTTCACCTTCTCCCTTCAGAGTGCTTTCTGCCCTTTGAGAGACATTCTGGACCTGGCACTAGGGAGAAGACAACACATCATCCTGGAGTCTCTTTCACATCCACAGAAGCGCCTATCTGTACCCCTAACTATAGAGTCTCCTGTAACTATTGCTCTGGTGCATTTTGTCCCTCCCTGCTTAATAACAGAGCTAGCTGTGGTGCCACTGCTTTGGCTGCTGCCGCTATTATCCTCTGGGCCATCCTCCTCTCCCTCCCTCTGCTGCCCACCCCGCCTCACAACAGTATCCAAAACAGTGTACTTGTTAGAGAGGGGGACAATCACGGGGGATTCCTGCACTGATTCCCTGCCCCTGCTAGTGGTCACCCATTTATCTGCCTATAGCTTGATTGTGACCACATCACTAAAGTAAGGAGAGCTTATCTGTGGCACTTTCTGCTGCCTTCATGCTTCTCAGTGCATCCAAACTGCTGCTCCAAACTATCTGTAAAGTCGGTAAAGAGCTGCAATTGTGTGTACTTCCTGTAGAAGTAGTTGTCTGAAATGCTGGAAGCATCTTGAATCTCCCACGTCTACAAAGTGCAGCACTTAATCCCACTGACTGACATTTCTCGCATCAATTAAATGATTTCAGAAAAATTATAAAACTCTTACCTTCTCAATGGCCTTTTTTTTGAATTTCAAAGAATATTTTACTGCAATTTTATTGGTGAGGCCACGTCTGAAGGATTTTGTGCAGTTTTGGTGCCCTTGTGTTGGATTAGTAGGGTAAATACTTAGGGTTACATGGATAGAGCCTGGATAAGATACTTTGTCAGAGAGCTGATGCAGACTCAATGGGCCGAATGGTCTCCTTCTATGCTATAGAGATTCTATAACTTGCCCTTTGTAAAACTATGCTGACAACGGTAGATTAAATTTTGTCTTTCCAAAAGTTCAGTCATCTGCTCCTTCATGATTTGTTCCAGCGACTTCCCCACCACAAAAGTTGAGCTAATCGGCCTATAGTTTACTACTTTTTGCCATTTTCCCTTTTTGAATAGGGGTATCATATTAGCATATTTCCAATCCACTAGGCCCTTTCCAGAATCCAAGTAATTTGAATTTTGTTTGTTTACTCAATTTTTTCCATTGTATTCCAGGCTGTTATTCATTCCCAGATATTTGTATTTCTATAAAAGAACAAAGAACAAAACAGCACGGGAAACAGGCCCTTTGGCCCAATGAGCCCGCGCTGCCACCCCAATGTTCCCACCTCTACCCGTGATCCCTGTCCATGTTTATAGATCTGTGGATTAAAAAACAAATTTGAGACAATTTAGGGAGAATTTGTTTTGCCAATTAGTCTAAGAGCACATCTTTGGGATGTGGGAGGAAACCGGAGCTCCTGGAGAAAACCCACGCAAGCACGGGGAGAATGCGCAAACTCCCACAGACACAGGCCCAAATCCATGTATCTGCACAGCACAGTGATAGTCACTGAGCGGTCGTGTTGCCCATCAAATGGTCCAGGTCAAGCGTACACTAACGACGTGAAGCACTAGGATACTCTTGAAAAAAAATCCAAGAGCAGCCCTCTCACGACCCATCGCGTGTATGCCCCTTGTTAGACAACAAGGTGGACCAAAGCACCTGTAGGATAAAAACAAGTACATCAATATCATCGTCTATTTACACACTTCCGAGGGACTCCCAAGGCTCATGATCCTTATTTTAAATCAGTTTTCTATACCCCTCCATTCCCATTCTGTTCATGTGCCCATCTAAGTATTTCTTAAATAACTCGAGTACCTGCCTCCACCACTTGGCAGTGCATTCCATACCCCCACCACCCTCTGTGTGGAGAAACTCCCTCTAGCATCCAAATTATATCTTACCCCCTTCACCCTAAGCCCGTGACCCCTCATGCTATTTGAGTCCATCCTAGGAAAAAGCTTAATCCTGTTTACTCTATCTATACCCCTCATAATCTTGTACACCTCTATTAGATCTCCTCTAAGTCTACATCTTTCTAAGGAAAACAGTCCCAATTTGCGTAATCTCTCCTTGTAACTCAGACCTTCCATACCAGGCAGCATCCTGGTAAACCTCCTCTGCACTCTCTCCAGAGTCTCCACGTCCTTCCGGTAGTAGGCGACCAGAACTGGATGCAGTATTCCAAATGAGGTTTCACCAACGTTTTATACAACTGCAACATTACAGGCCAGCTCTTGTACTCTATACCCCTTCCTATAAAGGCTAACATACTATATGCTTTCTTCACAACCTTCTCCATTTGCTCTGCCACCTTCAGAGACTTGTTCACCTGCACCCCCAGGTCCCTCTGTATTTCTATACTGACTTAAATTCAATCCGTAACTCACTCTTAGTAGCTGTTTTCTGAGATGTGAAATACCAAAACATTTACAGATTTCAGCTTACATTTTAGTGCTGGTGTTATTTCATTACAGAACTCAATTGGATTCATTGATTTGATTCCAGTCTCACTCCCTGGATACCTCTTGTTCTTTATATAAGAACCTGCCTCACCCCTTAATTCGATTCCAGTTTGTACTTATTCCTGTATATTTGTTACCCTAAACCCAACAATTAGATTCTGGCCGGTGTTGAATTTCTGGAGTTGTTGATTTTTAAAATAATTTTTAACTTAACATGCAAGTTCTAAAAAAATGTCAAATTCAGAAATGTTAAAGTGCTCTGCTCCGTTTCTCTATAAAATCAAATTACCGCCTCGTTGAAATCCAGTCTAGAATTGACTTTGAGTATTGGTCATTCCATATAAAGTCAACACAGATTCCTGAGTGGATTCCAGCCTGAAACTATCCCAGATATCCATTATAAGAACCATCTGGACCCCTTAATTATATCTCAATCAGTATCTTATTCTCAGGTAACCATTATTCCTTGTCAAATTCAATTATATTCCACATTACATTCTCCTTGGTAACAGTGATTTAAATCTCACAATGTGGTAACTCACTCTGAGTCAGTGTCAACTATTACCTGTTAATGGCGAACAGTCTTGTGCATTGGCTCCAATATGGTTATAGCAGTGAGTACAGAAGCAGACTCCTTGTATGGCAATGCTGCTCCGCGGTCCTGCTGCAGGTGTGGATAACAGCTGTGAAATTGGGTGCTGTACAGCTGATTCCTTTCTGGACAATGTCAATGGATGAAACAATGTGGACGGCTGTGAAGGACACTGTCTGTCTCGCTCCAGCCTCTTCACTGAGCTAGATAAGATGCTCTCAATGGTGAACAGGCTCCTGCTGTAGGCTAGGACAGGACCTGGAGCTGGCACAGCTGGTACTGTCATCACTCCAGATGTTTGGAGTAAGTGTGTGTGTGTGTCTGAAGTTGTTGTGTGTTTTATACTCCCCATCTCTCAACCACCTCATTCTCTCTCACAGCTCACGTGTTTCACCTAGAAATAATCTCTAGACAGGACAAACTTCACAATAAAACATTCCGACTAATCTTCCTAGCTTTACTGAGCTGGATTGCAGATGTAAGATTTGGTTAATCTTCACCATTCACTCACTTGGAGATCTGATTTACCCTGAAATGAGTTTGGATGAAAAATTCTTAAAAGATAATAAGCCTGGGCTGGGGTGGGAGGAGTTTTCGAGGCAGGACCATCCCAGTTACAGTGAAGACATCTTTAACCCTTCACTCCAGAGTAACAACTTGTGTAACAAGAATCTGTGACCATAGTCAGAGAGGGAAATTCAAGTGAAATTTTGGTAACGCTATTTGGTCAGTATACTTGCTATCAGTAAATGTATATCTATAATCATCTGCGTGCATCTGCATTTGCCTAAATGCGTGTAAGTGACGTTACTTGTATTTGTATCTGTGTCCTGTGAATTCTGTTGCAAACTCTCACAACACTTCTTCAGCTATACAATGGAACCATCTCCCTCTAGCCTCTCCTTTCTCCACATACACACACATTTCTGAATGCACACATACATGCCTATGATGCACGCATACATGCGCATACACATGCACAGATACTAACAATTATTTAAGGCATCGGTGTGGAACTTTCAGCTGAGTAGTTTCTGATTTAGAATAATAGAGGTTTACAACATGGAAACAGGCCCTTTGGCCCAACCTGTCCATGCCACACTTTTTTTTAAACCCAACAGCTAGTTCCAATTATCTGTATTTGGCCCATGACCCTCTATACGCATGTTACCCATGTAACTATCTAAATGCTTTTTAGAAGACAAAATTTTACCAGCCTCTACTACTACCCTTGACAGCTTGTTCCAGACATTCACCACTGTCTGCGTGACAGAATTGCCTCTTCAGACACTTTTGTATCTCCTCCCTCTCACCTTAAATCTATGCCACCTTGTTTTAGATTCCCCTGCCTTTGGGAAAAGATATTGACTATCTAGCTGATCTGTGCCTCTCATTATTTTATAGACCTCTATAAGTTAATCCCTCAACCTTCTGCACTCCAGAGAAAAAAGTCCCAGTCTATTCAGCTTCTCCTTATAACTCAAACCATCAAGTCCTGTAGCATCCTAGTAAATTTTTTTTGCACTCTTTCTAGTTTAATAATATCCTTTTTGTAATAGGGTGACCAGAATTGCACACAATATTCAGATGTAGCCTTACCAATGTCTTGTACAACTTCAACAAGACTGACTAATGAAACCAAGCAAGCTGAATGCCTTCTTCACCATTCTGTCCGCCTGTGACTCCACTTTCAAGGAGCTATGAACATTTACCCCTAGATCTCTTTGTTTTGTAACTCTTCCCAATTAACTGAGTAAGTCTAACCATGGTTCAACCAAAATACATCACCTCGCATTTAACAAAATTAAACTCCATCTGCCATTTGTTAGCCCACAGGCCCAATTGATCAAGTTCCTGTTGCAATCTGAGATAACCTTCTTCACTGTTCACTATGCCACCAATCTTACTGTCATCTTCAAACTTACTAACCATGCCTCCTATATTCTCAGCCAAATCATTACTATAAATGACAGATAAGAGCACTGATCCCTGAGCACGCCACTGGTCACAGGCCTCTTGTTTGAACAACAACCCTCAACAACCAATCTTTCTTCTGTCATCTCCACTTCATTTCTGTCATCAGCCAATTTTGTATCCATTTAGCTACCTCCCTGAGATATAACCTGTGCAACAACCTACCATGCAGTACCTTGTCAAAAGCCCTGTTAAGGTCTATGTAGACAACATCAATTGCACTGCCCTCATCTATCTTCTCAGTTACTTCTTCAAAAAACTCAATCAAATTTTCTTTTTTTGCTATCGAGTTATTGAAAGGATTTTTATGATACTGTTCTGAAAGTTCTGAGAGTTCTGAAAAGCTCTGTTCATAAGAACATAGGTTGTGGAGATCAGTCATCTCAGCTCCAGGACAACTGCAGGAGTCCCTCAGGGTGGTGTTCTAGATGCAAAGATCCTCAGCTGCTTCATCAAAGGCCTTCCCTCAAACATAAGTTTGGAAATGGGGATGTTCATCAATAATTGCTCCATGTTCAGCACTATTCGCAACTCCTCAGATACTGAAGCAGACCGTGTTAAAATATAACAAGATCTGGACAGTTTTCAGGCTTGGACCGACAAATGGCAAGTAACATTTGCACCACACAAATGCTAGACAGTGACATCACAGACAATCTAACCACTGTCCCTCGCATTCAATAATGTTACTATCACCGAACCCCGCTATCAACATCTTTGGGTTATCATTGATCAGAAACTCAACTGCATTTGCCACATAAATACAGTGGTTACAAGAACAGGTAAGTGACTAAGAATATTGTGGTGAGTAGCTAACCTCCTAACTCCCCAAAGTCTGCCCACCATCTACAAGATACAGGTCAGGAGTGTGATGGAATACTCTCTAGTTATCTGGATGGATGCAGCTCCAACAGCATTCAGGACAAAGCAGCCCAATTGATTGGCACCCCATCCATTCCCTATACCATCAATGCTCTGTAGCAGCAATGTGTACTGTCTACAAGATGCACTGCAGAAATTCACTAGACTTTTCAACAGCATCTTCCAAACCCATACCCACTTCCATCTAGGATAAGGGCAACAGTGTCTGGGGATTAACAGAATAAATATGTGGGGTTAAGGGGATGGGACCTGGGTGGGATTGGTGTTGGTATAGGCTCATTGGGTTGAATGGTCTCTTTGTGAACCATTGGGATTCTATGATGTCACAGAGCAACTGAAGGGCAGTACTTTGGGATGAAGGGCTGAAGAGCTAGAGGTCATGGTCCACACTGTGACCAATGACATAAGTAAGAAGCAATTTGGCAATCAAAGTGTTGGACAGATTCCATTATTTGAAAGCAATGTTACACAGAATCTATCATACAGTGTCCCCTGCATATCATAAATGTAAATCTGACAAGGGCATCTCAATGCATCTTTTTTGGACATGTCAAAGGTAAGATTTAAGAACATAAGAAATAGGAGAAGGAGTAGGCCATCTAGCCCCTCAAACCTGCCCCACCATTCAGTAAGATTATGATTGATCTGAAGTGGATCAGTTGCACTTCCTCACTTTCTCCCTATAACCCTTAGTTCTTTTGTTAGGTATTTGAGTTAGATATAATCCAATGATATTCTGGATATATTTTGAGTGTATGGACATATTCTGAATGGGATTTTCCACTTGATTTTGAGACATTGTATTGGAATATTTGATGCTCCAACAGAATCACAGAATTGTTACGGCATAGAAAGAGGTCATTTGGCCCATCGTACCTGTGCTGGCTTTCGAAATGAGCATCGTGACTTAGTGCCAGTCCCCATACCCAACATTGTTTTGCTCCAAATAATCATCTAATACCCTTTTGAATACCTCAATTGAACCTGCTTCCGTGACACTTCCAGCCAGTGCATTCCAAACCTCTAACCACCCTCTGGGGGAATTTTTTTTTCACATCACATTTGCTTCTTTTGCAAATTGTTTTAAATTTCTGCTCTCTCATTCTTGATCCTTTTATGAGTAGGAATAGTTTTTCCCTAATTACTCTATCTAGCACCCTCAGGATATTGAACATTTCTATTAAATCTCCTCTTAGCTTTCTTGGCTCTAAGGAAAACAATCCCATCCTCACCAATCCATCCTCATGACTGAAGTTTCTTGTAAACTTCTGCACTCTCTCCAATGCGTTCACATCTTTGAGTTCTTTGAAAAGGTGACCAAAGAGGTGGATAAGGGTAAGGCAGTTGACATGGTGTATGTGGATTTTAGTAAAGCATTTGTTAAGGTTCCCCATGGTAGGCTACTGCAGAAAATGCAGATGCATGGGATTGAGGGTGATTTAGCAGTTTGGATCAGGAATTGGCTAGCTGATAGAAGACAGAGGGTGGTGGTTGATGGGATATATTCAACCTGGAGTTTAATTACTTGTTGTGTACCTCAGGGATCTGTTTTGGGGCCACTGCTGTTAGTCATTTTTATAAATGACCTAGATGAGGGTGTAGAAGGATGGGTTAGTAAATTTGCTGATGACACCAAAGTCATCAGTGTAGACAGTGAGGATGGATGTTACAATTTGCAGAGGGACATAGATTAGCTATAGAGCTGGGCCGAGAGGTGGCAAATGGAGTTTAATATGGAAAAGTGTGAGGTGATTCACTTTGGTAAGAGTAACAGAAGTACAGAATATAGGGCTAATGGAAGGACTCTTAGTAATGTCGACGAGCAGAGAGGTCTCGGTGTACATGTGCATAGATCCCTGAAAGTTGGCACCCAGGTTGATAAGGTTTGTTAAGAAGGCGTACGGTGTGTTAGCTTTTATTGGTAGAGGGATTGAATTTTGGAGCTGTGATGTCATGTTGCAACTGTACAAAACTCTGGTGCGGCTGCACTTAGGAGTATTGCGTTCAGTTCTGGTCGCCGCATTATAAGAAAGATGTGGAGGCATTGGAAAGGATGCATAGGAGGTTTACCAGATGTTGCCTAGTATGGTGGGAAGGCCTTATGAGGAAAGGCTGAGGGACTTGAGATTATTTTCATTAGAGAGAAGAAGGTTAAGAGGTGACCTAATTGAGGCGTATAAGATGATCAGAGGGTTAGATAGGGTGGATAGTGAGAGCCTTTTTCCTCGGATGGTGATGGCTAACACAAGGGGACATAGCTTTAAATTAAGGGGTGGTAGTTATAGGACTGATGTCAGAGGGTAGTAAGGATGTGGAATGCCCTGCCTGCAGCAGTTGTGGACTCGCCAAGTTTAAGGGCGTTCAAATGGTCAGTGGATAGGCAAATGGATAATATTGGAATAGTTTAGGTAAGAGGGTCATTAGGTTGGTTCCATTGGTCGGCGTAACATCGAGGGCTGAAGGGTCTGTACTGCGCTGTAATGTTCTATGTTCCTATAATGTGGTACCCAGATCTGTACACAATATTCCAACTGGTGTCTAATAAAAGTTTATCGTAATCTCCTTGCTTCTGTATTCTGTGCCCATATTAATAAAGTCCAGAATGTTTTAACTGCTCTCTCCACCTGTCCTGCCACCTTCAATGATGTTTGCACAGATATCCCAGCACCCTCTGCTCATGATTTGATTTGCTTTATTATTGTCACATGTATTAGTATACAGTGCATGCTATACCAACAAAGCATACCATTCATAGAGAAGGAAACGAGACAGTGTAGAATGTAGTGTTACAGTCATAGCTAGGGTGTAGAGAAAGATCAACTTAATTCACGAAGGTCCATTCAAACATCTAATGGCAGCAGGGAAGAAGCTATTCAAGTTAGTTGGTGCATGACCTTTGAATTTGATTTGATTTATTATTGTCATATATATTAGCATACAATGAAAAGTATTGTTTCTTGTGTGCTATGCAGAAAAGCACACTGTTCATAGAGAAGGAAATGAGAGAGTGCAGAATGTAATGTTACAGTTATAGCTAGTGTGTAGAGAAAGATCAACTTAATTCAAGGTAGGTCCATTCAAAAGTCTGATGGCAGCAGAGACCTAAGACTTTTGTATCTTTTTGCTGATGGAAGAAGGTGGAAGAGAGAATGTCCAGAGTGCGTGGGTCCTTAATTATGCTGGCTGCTTTGCTGAGGCAGCAGGAAGTGTAAACAGTGTCAGTGGGTGGTAGGCTAGTTTGACTAATGGATTGGATACATTCATGACCTTTTGTAGTTCCTTGCTGTTTTGGGCAGAGCAGGAGCCATACCAAGCTATGATACAACCAGAAAGAATGTTTTCTATGGTGCTTGTGTAGAAGTTGATGAGAGCCATAGCTGACATGTCTAATTTCCTTAGTCTTCTGAGCTGGGAGCAGCTCAAAAGACTGAGAAAATTTGTAGGCCTAGGCCACAGAGTTTGGAGAAGAGTTTCATCAGAATAATGGTGTTGAAGGCTAAGCTGTTGTCAATAAATAGGAGTCTGACATAGTTATCTTTGTACTCTGGGTGTTTCAGGGTTGAGTGCAGGTCCAGGGAGATGGCATCTGCTGTGGACCTGTTGTAGCAATAAACAAACTGTAGTAGATCCAGGCAGTCCTGGATCCCTTTAGGAATTTACTCCTTATTTTATCTGTCCATGTTCTTCCTTCCAAAATGCATCACTCCTTCCAAAATGCACTTACCTGCACTGAACTTCGCTGTCATCCATCTGACCATCCACCAACTTGTCTACATCTTTTGAAATTCTACAGTCTCCTCCTCACAGTTCACAAATTTTGCATCATCTACAAACTCTGACAACAAGATCCAGATAATTTGTATATGTCAGGAAAAGCAAAAGGCCCAACACCAACCTTGGGGAACACCACTACCAACCCTTCATGAACGATAATTTTTTTCACAAGTCTGTTGTGTGGCACTGTATCGATTGCCTCCGTTCCCTTTCAGACAGCAGAGAGTTTTCAGTACTGCGCCATCATGTCATTGATTGCTTTTGTTCAGCGCCAAGGATTTTATTTCCAAAAATGCAATGCTTTCCTTATCAAAGGAATTAGAAGATTTAAGGGAGCCCAATTCGCAAAACTGTCAGTGAGAGAGAATAGAACAGGATAACAGTGAATGCTTCTCAGCTCAATCATTCTACATCTTGTAATAGCTATCACCTCCAGCTTCAATATTCAGTTCAAGCTGCACGGATCACATCTTAAAACTCAGTATTTTACAAAGAACTGGCCTCTTATCAATTGTGTATGGTTTCAAATACTTGCAAAGCTGTTATAGGGAATTAATAACATTTAATCTGCTTTCACCGTCAGTTTATGATAGGCGTCTGTCAGAAGAAAACCGAAACATAATTGAGGCACAGAGATTTGCTGGCAGGAGGGAGGAGGGGGGGGGGGGGTTAGCTGGTAGGAAATATTGAACAGGCACAGTGCAGAGAGGCATGGACCCAGAAAGGTAACACCACCTATAGCCACACAGCGTAACTATCACACAGCAGACGGGTGACTGGAATCTGTAACATGTAAAAAGCCAGCATAATATACCAGGTCGCAGACAACCCACCCATAGACCAGAAACATCCTTCCCTGGTGTTTTAGGGAACTGTTTGAAGATTTAGGATAATCTGGTATTAAAATACATCAGAGTAGTCTAATTTATAAATGAATGTAGTTTAGAAAAAGCAAGGTCCCAGGAGTTAGGGTGCTGTTTTACACAGAAACACATACAACCCACTATTAAAGAATTTAAACATGTATTTTTGAATATTCTGTACATAGAATATAGAACATAACAGCACAATTCAGACCCTTCAGCCCTCAATGTTGTGCTGAGCTATGTCCAATCCCAAGATTAAGCTATCTCCTCCCTATAATACTGGAGTGCTCCATGTCACTATCCAATAACCGCTTGAAAGTTACAGACTGCCCAAGGCATGGTGGAATATAGAACCAAATTCCTTAAAAACAATAGAGCTACTAAGTGAAGTAGAAAAAGATCCTTATCAGTATGGGTCCCAGATAGTTCCAGTGATCCCAGACAGCTGAATGAATAGAGTGATACAAATTTTCCCGATAAAGAATTACTCAGTAGACAGAAAAGTAACATTGAACTCTACGGACTTATGTTTTCGAGGTTGCTCGGACAGTGGGTAAAAACTTTTTGGATTTATATATTCTCATGCTGCTGGAAGAGAAAATGTTATTGGCCATGGTAAATGACTCATAATAAATGATTGGCTTGTCCAGCATGAATGAATAAAAGAGGCAGACAGATGATTTTTTGCAAAATTATAATTGTACTGCTGAAAACAATGCAATTTAGAATAATTTAGGATTGCCTGAAGGCCATTCTCCCACATGTGGATCAGGCCTGGACAATAAATTACATCTCCAAGATTGGCACAGTCAGAAGTGTCACAACACCAAATTAAACTCCAACAGGTTTATTTGGTATTACAAGTTTTCAGAGCGCTGCTGATCACTCACCTGATGAAGCAGCAGTGCTCCAAAAGCTTGTGATATCAAGTAAGCCTGTTGGACTGGAACCTGCTGTTGTGAGACTTCTTACTATGCCCATCCCAGAACAATGGCAACATTTCCATATCCAAGATTGGTGGCATAGTGGACAGTTTAAGATGGTTATCTCACAGTACAACGGGATCTTGATCAATCTGGGCCAGTTCACTGATGAAACGCAGGTGGAATTTAATTTGGATGAATGCGAGGTGATGCATTTTGGTAGTTTGAACCAGGGCAGGAATTATTTAGTTAATGGTAGGGCGTTGGGGAGAGTTACATAACAAAGAGATCTAGGGGCACATGTTCATAGTTCCTTGAAAGTGGAGTCATAGGTGGACAGAATGGTGAAGAAGGCATTCAGTTGCTTGGTTTCATCGGTCAGAACGTTGAATACAGAAGTTGGAATGTCTTGTTGAAGTTGTACAAGGCCACACTTGGAATATTGTGTGCAGTTCTGCTCACCCTATTATAGAAAGGATATTATTGAACTAGAAAGAGTGCAGAAAAGGTTTACTAGGATGCTACTGAGACAGGAGAGGCTGGATGGATTGGGACTTTTTTTGTAGAGTGTAGGAGACTTAAAGGTGATCTTACAGAGATCTATAAAGTAATGAGGAGTACAGATCAGCTAGATAGTCAATATCTTTTCCCAAAAGGAGGGGAATCTAAAACTGGGTAGATTTAAAATAATAGGAAAAAGATCCAAAAGGATCCAGAGAAGCACATTTTCACACAAAGGGTGGTGACTGTCTGGAACAAGCTGCCAGATGTAGTAACAGGTCTGCAAAATTGACATGGAGTCGTGACCATGGTCTTACCTGGCCATTCCCACAGTGCAGCGGGACTGCCAGTGGTACTTTTTACCCCTGTTGGCACTTCTGGTACTGTCCTACCAGTTTTGTTATGTCTGCGTCCACACCAGGCCACCAGACATAGCTCCTGGCTAGCATCTTCATTGTTGGTACTCCAGGGAGTCCGTGGTGTAGTTTGGACAGTATGTCTCAACGGCCCTGCCTTGGGATGATAACCCGTACTCTCAACAGCAGGATCCCACCTTCTATCACGACGTGTCCACTTCTGCTCCGGGATGGGTGGAATTTTGGATGTACCAATCTTTCCAGCTGCCTTGTTAGCTCCAGGTGCTTTACCTTCACCAATACAGAGTCTTCCTGTATCCATTGGTATATGTTGTGTTCATCCACTGGGAGGTTTTTGGCAAAATTTAACGTCCTCGTGGTCTCCTCCATTGTGGGGTACCAATGAATCATAGAACCCTACTGTGCAGAAAGAGGCCCTTCGGCCCATTGAGTCTGCACCGACCCACAATCCCACCCAGGCCCTATCCCCATATCCCTACATATTTTACCACTAATCATCCCAGGACAATAAGGGATGATTTTAGCATGGCCAATCAACCTAACCCGCACGTCTTTGGACTGTGGGATATTCGGTAATGGTAGACGTCTTATGGCATTGGCATTTGTCACTCTAGTTCCAGCTCAGTGCTACAATTGATACTGATATACCATCAGCAATAATGCCCAATGCTGGATCTGGGCTGACGCTATCAGCGGCACTGTTTTCCTTCGGTAGGCCCAGCAAGGAATATTGATCTGTTACGATTGTAAATTTTCACCCACATAAATACTGATGAAATATTTTAACTGCCAAAATTTCCGCCAGTCCTTCCTTTTCAATCTGGGCATGTCTTCACTCTGCCAGGATCCTGGAAGAGTACACTGTTGGCTCTCTTGTCCATTCTGCTGCCTGTGTGCTAGGACTGAACCCACTCCATATGGGGACGTGTCACAGGTGACTACTAATTTCTCCTTGGGGTCATAATGATCTAATACATTTTCGGATGAGAATTGCTGTTTAATTTTCTTGAAGACCTTATCCCAGTGGGCCAACCATTCCCAAGTTTGTTACTTTTTTAGCAGCTAGTAGAGTATGCAAAATGGAGGCCCTACTCTGTACAAATTTCCCATGATATGTTACCAGTCCTAAAAATGACCGTAGTTCCTGGATGGTTGTGGGAACTGGGGCATCTTTAATGCTCACACCCAACCCTCCAGAGGATGCAGGTCTGACTTATCCACTTTGTACCTGAGGTAAGTATTTTGTGGTGCTAAGAAGATGTATTTCCCCTTTTTCAAATACACTCCTACTACTGCAAATCTCCTCAGATTGCTTCAGGCTCTGCAGAACTTTTCAGTATATTTATTGTGGTGATTTTTTGTGAATCCTCGTCCAGCCATAGTTGTGTTTATGCATGGTTCATGTCCAGTTTTGAGAAAAGGAGTTCTCCTGTCAACTTTGTGTGTAGGTCCTCAATCCTGGGAATTAGGTATTTGTCTAGCTGAGAATACGATTTAACATCTGTTTGGAATCGTTGCAAGGGTGTACTGAGCCATCTGGCTTAAAGGTAGGAACCACGGATACCCTCCATTCCGCAAACTGGACTGGTTTTATTATTCCTTTGTGAGGTAAATTTTTGATTTCTGCATCGACATTTTCCCTTAATGCAAATGGTACTGGTCAGGCTTTGCAAAATTTTGAGACCGCCTTTGGGTCGATGTGCAATTTTGTCTTGACACCTTTGATTGTCCCTAGCCGTTCCCAAAAAACCTCCGGATATTTGCTCAGGGCCTCACTCAGGTGACCATTTTCCAACTGGCTAGATCTCTTCAGTTTTGTCCTGATAGGCTCAATCCCGAATCTTCCACTACCATTAATGGGAGCCTAACTAACTGTTTCCCATAAGCAACTGGGTTGTACTCATCACTTTCAATAGTTCCCCCTGTATAGGTCCTTAGCCTGTTTTAGTCAGGGTTAAGGATTGGAATCCAGTGCATATCTTGTTAAACACTGAATCCCCTATGACCAATATGGCTGCGCCTATATCGACCTCCATTAAAATTGGACTCCATTCAGTCTCACTGACAATTTGATGGGTTCTAATTTTATCATCACTACAGTTGGTGGTCTGTCACGGCATCTGCCAAATGGAAACTGATGGGATGCTGGACGCATACGGCCACAAAATGTAAAGATGGTCAAGTCTGCGTGCTCCATCTGCAGGCTTCATGTGAGTGAATGCTCTGGAGCCAGGATGGAGATGTCTCCCGATGTTCATCAAGATGTGGGTCCCAAGCAGGTCCCACAACTTCACCACTGCCGGGTTACACAGCCTGGAACTGGTGCGGTTCTGAGCCTCAAGGATGCAGTTGAAATCTCTCCTGAGAACGATGCATTCGCCCTCTTGGATGGTGTGGAGATGAGCAGACATATTCTCAAAGAAAGTCATTGATCACTCAATATTTATTGATATTGAGTTTATTGATTATTGATTGAGTTTATTGATTATTGATCACTCTTTGGCAGTTTATTGATTACTCTGTGGCAGTTTATTGATTATTGTTCATTCTACAGTGGGATTATTGATTGTTGATCACCCTATAGAGGTTTATTGCTTATTGTTCACTCTATGGTGGTCTATCAATTATTGATCACTGTAGGGGTTTATTGATTATTGATCACTCTGTGAGGGCGTTATTGATTATTGATCACTGTAGGGGTTTATTGATTATTGATCACTCTGTAGGGGTTATTGATTATTGATCACTCTAGGGGTTTTATTATTCACTTTGTAGGAGTTTATTGATAATTGTTCACTCTATGGTGATTTATTGACAATTGTTCACTTTGTAGAGGGTTTATTGATTATTGATCACTCTGTAGGGGTTATTGATTATTGATCACTGTATGGGATTTTATTATTCACTCTGTAGGAGTTTATTGATTATTGTTCACTCTATGGCGGTTTATTGATTACTGATCACTCTCTAGTGGATTTATTGATTATTGATCTCTCTGTGGGTTTTATTGATTAGTGATCACTCTATTAGTGGGTTTATTGATTATTGATTTCTCTGTGGGGTTAATTGATTATTGATCACTCTATAGGGATTTATTGATCTCTGTGCAGGGAGTTAATTGATTATTGATCACTCTCCATAGAGGTTATATTGTTCTGAATCTCCGATATCTTTTACCGGAGTTGATCCTTCGGCCGCTGGTGGCGTTGCAGTGGGAGGATCTCGCATCGAGTGGCTGTG
Source organism: Sphyrna mokarran (assembly GCA_024679065.1). Lineage (NCBI taxonomy): Eukaryota > Metazoa > Chordata > Chondrichthyes > Carcharhiniformes > Carcharhinidae > Sphyrna > Sphyrna mokarran. The sequence goes on from JAGIQG010000020.1 coordinate 372,013, forward strand.
GCAATGCCGGCCGAGGAGCAGCAGCAGGTAGAGGGGCCGAGTGCCCGGGTGGATAGAGTCTGTCTCCGCTGGAGGAGGGAGGGGGATGGTGCAGTGTAACCCCGGTAAGGAAGGGGAATGTGATCAGTGAGCACCCCTACACCCGCCATTCCAACACTGGCTGCTTTCTGATCGCCTCAGGCTCTCTGTGCAGGGGGCTGCAGCCCGGGAGAGGGTTCACCGGGCCCAGGGTCACCCCCCCCTCCCACCCCGGGGGCCTTCCCCGGTCACCATCCCCCGCCCCTAAAGCTC